>JZKD02S1668408.1:87142-120097 GCA_000966675.3 Picea glauca
CAGGTGATGAGACTGGAGCGTAATCTGCACACCAATGAAAAGAATTGCGCGGAGCTATTGCCGTTTATTCAGTTAATTGACAGAAATTCCCCAGGCGTTTTTCATTAGCATTGTTACAGTAAGAGTAATAAAGCCTCAGTTTTTCGTTCACATTCTCAGCCGAACAGAAGGCGTTGCGTTTTGCGTGAGATGATAAGGCAGTCTGTGAGTCGTGGGTCCGGCCGACTTCTGCATCACACATATATCATCACATGCATCCATGCAGCAGCTTTACATTGTGTGTATTTCATCACATGCCTCCATGCCAGCTTTATCATGATATCCATGTCATGTCACGCATCAACATAAAACTTTAGAATCAACATGAATTTCATATATATATATATATATATATAGAGAGAGAGAGAGAGAGAGGATATGATGAGGTAGTTGTTTAGGTCGTATTGGTTTTTTATATTCGAATTTTCATACCAAATCAAAAGTTTTTGAGATATGAAGGAAAATTAGTCAAAATTCATATCTAGTAAACTTTTATTGACGATGGATTACATTGGTTTGGTTTGAAATGTCGAATATAAAAAACCAATACAATGAATTCAAAAGAACTACCTCATCATAACAATGGTCGCAAAAGTCTTATAACAAAAATACAGAAGATATATAGATAGATATCTAATTAGGTAGAATTGACCCCTTGATTGAATATTTCTCCAATGTGTTCACCTCTGAGGGTTGGTGGACCTTAGCCAAGCCACTTGGCACCCACTTGGAGATGGGTATGGCCGGTATCTCTAAGAGGCTTCACAGGTTCCTTGTGAATAAAAGTTCCCTGGGAGGTCTAAAAAAAGACTAGATTCTGGATTGTTAATTCAACTTTATGGGATCATAATCCAATCTGTCTACAAATTGAAGAAACAACTCCCAGCTTCTCCTTTTAAATTCAACAGTTCATGGTTGTGTCAACCTGATTTTATACTTTTAGTTCGAGCCATTTGGCATTCTATGGATAGTTGGAAGGATTCTTCTCCTATAATGTTGCTAAGTGCTAAGTTGAAAAAATTAAAGGAAGCGGTAATTCAGTGGCAAATAGACAAAAAGAACAAGTTACTTTCTGAACTTAGGGATATTTATCAAAAGATGACAGAGGTCTTTGAGAGGTGTCCATCACAAATCTTCACACCTACAGATTTATCCCTCCTAAGTTCTCTAAAACAGAGAAAGGAAATGATCCTGAAATTGGAAGAGGTCTCCTGGAAATTAAGAAGCCGTGCAATTTGGCTTGAGAATGGGGATAGAAACACAAAATTATTCCATAGATTTGCTAACCACATAAGAATCCTTAACACTATATGGGATATTTCAGATGAGGATAGTAGTATCAAAACATATGATGAGATTAGTGTTGTTGTGTATAAACATTTTAGAGCTCAGTACAAAGAAATCGGACATGAGGACACTTACAACCAAATCAATGTAATTAAGGAGGTCCCTAGGTTTTTTTACAGATGAAGAAAGTGATGATATAGGAAAACATGTCACTCTTAAGGAAGTGGAAGAAGTGGTTAGCGAGATGCCTAGGAACAAAAGTCTTGGGCTAGATCGGTGGATACAGGAATTATTTCATTTCTTCTTTGACCTCATCGGGGAGGATTTGCTTGGTGATATTGAGGAAACTAGGGTCAAAGGACATGTTCCTAGATCTTTAAATGCTACTTTTATTACCCTCATCCCCAAAGTGAACAAACCTGCCATTTTCAATGACTACAGACCTATTGCTCTATGTAACTTTGTTTATAAAATCATTACAAAAATTATAGCTACCAGGATTAAGGAGAAGTTGGCTCCTTGTATTTCAATTGAATAGTTCAGTCTCCTTAAGGACAGAGTGATTTTTTATCTTGTTGGGATAGCCCAAGAATGTATACATATTGCTAAGGCAAAGAAATTGAAATCACTCATACTAAAACTGGATTTAAAGAAGGCATGTGATAAAGTGAGTTGGCATTTGCTTAGATTAATGTTGATCCAGATTGGATTGAAACGAGAGGTCACTCAGTGGATAATGGCATGTGTTTCTAGTGTCAACTTTGCAATTCTAGTAAATGGATCTCCTACAGATTTTTTTAAAGGTCATCGAGGTTTGAGGCATGGATGCCCTCTTTCTCCACTTTTGTTCCTTCTTATTGTGGAAAGTCTCAGTAGACTACTGAAGAAAGCTTGTTCGGAGGGTAAATTCCAAGGCATAAATGTGGCCACAGGCGTTATCATTTCACATTTGTTTTTTGTCGATGATGTTCTTATTTTGGGTATGGGGAAGTATGAAGACTGGATTTCTTTCAAATCTATTTTATCTACCTTTTGTTTGGCCTCGGGTATGGAAGTTAATTGTCATAAATTTGTTTTCCTTGCTCAAAACATTGATGCCCAGTTGGAACAAAGGTTGAAGGAGGCCTTTAATATCTAGATCCTCAATCTGGAGCAAGGTATGAAATACCTTGGTTTCTTCATTAAACCAAATAACTACAGGGTAAGTGATTGGATGTGGATGATTCAAAAGGTAGAGAAAAAGATTGGCCATTGGACCATTCGATGGTTATCATTGGGGGGCAGATTAGTCTTAGCAAAATCCGTACTACAAAATATTCTTGTATACTCGCTTAATTTGGCAAAGGTTCCTTCATCATTTATTAACAAGATCCAACAACTTATCTTTGGGTTCATACAGAAGGGGGATAAGAAGACTACTGGCCTTCACTTAGCTAGCTAGAACAAGATTATAAAACCCAAAGCTCTAGGGGGTTGGGGCATCTGAAACTTAACCTGGTTTGCACATGCTCTAGCTGCAAAATCAAGTTGGAGGGGATTGTTCGGTTCTAGACTGTGGAGTTTGGTCTTGAATAAAAAATATTTGAAAGGCACATATGTGATTTTTTGGTTGCGCTCAGTTTCATATAACTTCCCTGTGGCTTCCAACATCTGGAAAAACTTCATGGGTTCTATTCCTGTAATTAAGAAGTGGTTGGCTTGGTCGGTAGGGTGTGGTAAGAGGACCATGATAGGCCTAGACCCATTTATTGGTTGCAATTCATTGTACAGACTTTCAAATGCTTTGGTCCAACACCTCAATGGATTACAGATCTTTTCTTTAGCACATTTTTCTGCTCCTTCAACCACCCCACTTGTTTCTACACAAGTTTGGCTTGAGGCTAAGGACCTTGGCCTTACAAGGGACTTAGCAATGGAATGGAATGGTTTCCATACAATGCTTCGTTGTAGTGGAATATCTCTGTCAAACGAAAATGATAGAATAGTTTGGTCATGGAACAGAACCTCGGGTAAAGTGACAGTCAGACTAGCTTATGATGCTCTTGTTTTTCATAACCTTTCCACTGAACCAACATGGTGGTATAATGTTATTTGGAAAACCAAGATTCCTATAAAAATCATTTTGTTTATGTAGCTTTGTCTGAAGGATTGTGTCCTCACAGGTGAGAACTATAGGCAAAGAGGAGGGGTGGGACCTTTAGTTTGAACTCTATGTCTAAAAAATGAAGAGACTACCTTACATTTATTTGTCTAGTGTGAATACACTCAGAGAACCTGGCAAGATATATGTCATTTGTTGAATCTTTTTGGTTCTTGGGATCGTCCATCCTTGCAAGAGAATCTATTGAAATGGTTTGTATCGTCCCCAAAGCTGAGATATATCCCCTTTGTAGTTCTATGGGGAATCTGGAAATACAGGAACAAAATTATATTTGAAGATCTGCCTCAAAATGATGCACGGACTATCACAAACATAATAATGGTTATAAAAGAGCATGTAGGGAACAATGCAGGAGATAGGATGGATTATATCCTAAGCCAAGTTTATTTTGATAACTCCACAATTGGGTTCTTTGATGGAGTTGTTGTTGGAGGTATATGTAGAGTTGGCTTGTTTCTGAAGTTAAATACAGATCATGTGTACAGAGCCTTTTTTGTAGGAGGTGAAGCCAACAACATTAAAGTAGAGATCTTGGGGCTATGGGGCCTTCTCTCCTTTGCTAAAAGGATCTGAATATATCATTTAATGGTTGCAGGAGATTCTAAAGTGGATCTGGACTAGTTTGTTGGCAAAACAAAGTTGGGAATTCTATCCCTTACCCCATGGAAAGCGAAGATCCTAGATCTCAAAAGACATTCCACTAGGATAAAATGCATGCATGTGCACAAACAATACAATTATGGAGTAGAATATCTCTCCAAAAAAACTTTGGTTTCCCCTATTGGTTGGCTTCATTTTGAGGAATCCCACATGGGATCTGTGATCAATGTAGAGCGTTACTATATTTTCTAAAGTACTCTATCCTTTTGTATATGCCTTTTTGGACAAGAAAATTCAATTTTGATATGTTTTTTTTGAAAATGTACACAGATGTAAATTGAAAATTTATGTATGGAATGAAGATCTGATAGGATATATAAGGTAGCATAAGAACAACATCAAGGATCTTATGTGATGCAATCTATTCTTCTATATAGACCCCAATGTAATTGAAAATTTCTCTTGATTCAATAATGAATAACACTGAAACTGCTTTTTCGGCGTGAAATATATATATATAGATATCTAATTATCATGAATATTAATATTTTTTTTATAATTGTAATTCCCACAAACAAAGGGTTTCATACACTAATTTGGTAAAGAAGGAAAAGTTGGATTTTTTATAATTCACTTTTTGTTGTATTTGGATTTTTTTAGTTTTTGAAAAGGAATTTATTGATTTGTTTTACTATTTTTTGTTGAGAGGTTTTGAAACCTAAAGGAGAAAAGAACAAACTTTTGATTGCATAATGAATCCCAAGGGATTATTGAAGTTGGGTTTTTCTTTTTACATTATGTGTATTTCATGTTCTTGATTGAACCATTGCTTAAATGTTGTCAAAATGTTTGGACACCAATATATGAGCATACACTTATGTTATAAGAAATCCTTTAACATTGAGTCTCTATGGACTTGAGATATGTAAAAACATTCCTTGAAGTCACTTTAGAAGAAGGAAAAGGCAAGTCAAGTCTACTATAAAAGGAGGACACCTCAAAAATTCCAAGAAGAAAAAGAGAAGACATGCACAAGATTGCAAAGTGTTCTACGGTTGTGTGAAGTCTAAGGTTGGAACAATAGGACAAATTTGGCTCTGGCTAAGTGAGAAGAAGAAGAAGACAAGACATGCAAGAGACATTGGTCTTATAGTTGCTTCGGGGGTTGGTTTGACAGTTCTTGAAGGCAGTTGTGCCTTGTGTAATTGTAGTCTATAAAAGAGTTGTAGGTAGTTGGTCGTGCTCCACTATTGTACATTGTAACATTCTTCATATAAATAAAGATATGAATACAAAGTTATGGACAGACCTTAAGTGAAGAGACGTAGTTTGGTTCTAGTAAGCGCAGGGTGGCCAAGCTTCTATGGTTGAGGCAAGGCAGTGTCTGTAACTTCCCCAATATAATCCCCACTTTAATTAATGCTTAATGTAGATATAAAGTGTGGCCACAACCAGGCGATGTATATGCAAATTGTATTTCTGAATTTTAATAAATAAAATGTGATGCTAGCTGCCGAGGGATATGGATAGAGATGGGGGCTGAATTAACCCATAAGAGAGGGGAGGGTCTAAGAGGATGTCTAAGAGGGGTCCAAGGGGGAATTACCCATGTCTATTAATTCAACCCACATTCTTGAATCTTATTATCATTATGTATTAAACTTCTATTTTATGATTAAATGTCCCCAAAGCCAATCATTGAATGCATGTAATGCATGTAAGAGAGTGGGTGTGAGAATTCACATCCCATAGTTATTGGGAGCATGGGGGTTGAGTACAATCAGCTTGTGGAAGAGTGTAAGTCAAGCAAGTAAGCCAAAGAGAAAAAAAATTGTATGGGCATTTACAATAGTTTTAGACATTCAGTTTTTTCGTGAATAACAAACAGATAGTAGGGAAAAGGGAGCACCAGAGCTAGAGCAAGGAGCCTAGGCTAATTCTAGAGCATGCTAGAGCGTTTTGGAGTTGAAGATTGAATATCCAGGTTTTCAGGCCTAAAGAGTGAACTCCTAGGGGAGTTTCACTGTAACAACCAATGGTTGTTGTTGTTTGCTAATAGTTTTCCTAGCAGTGAGTTCCCTTGAGTTCCCAGCAAAGAGATTTCTAGTTACCTATGCTAGAGAGACCCTGATATACGAATGGGATGCTATATGGACTAAGAGCAGTGAAGGGGTACATTCCTTGGGTTGGGTAGGTCAAAAGGAAGAGAGTTGGTGGGAAACCAAGATAGTTGTAGGATAATACCAATGGGTTGTGCACTTTTATGAGTTGTGAGTGTATAGTGAGACACCACCCTCTTTTGTGGATTGCTAGCCCCAAATCAAGGGTGACTTGTTGTTGAGAGTTGGAACAACAAGTCTATGGTTGGTTGGAACACCCATCCCAAGGATCTGGTTGCACAACCATTTTTAAAAGATAAGTGTTTTTATCTTGATTTTGTGTTGCATCATGAGTTTAATTGTTGTGTATTAACTCTATGTTTGAGAATAATTTATATGATGTCGTGTTGAGTTATTTAAACTGCATTCATGTTGTTTATAGCATGGCATAGATGCATTTAATTATGATATCGAACAATAGTTAAATATGTATGTAATTTGTAGCTGGTAAGATACATGAAATTAGTTAGCATAATTTTGTTTTCATGCATTTTCCGCGTAGAAATGATCCTTAATTCAATTGGGGATTGCTACATTATGGTATCAAAACTTCTAGTTCACCAAGCTTGTATGGGCTTCGTTATATCTAATAAAGCTCATTCCTTTAAGATTGATTGGTGAGTGTCATATTCCCTATTTTATAACTATCATAACATCCATATCTCAAAAAAAGCATATTCATCATTTTTCTCCTTTTTTAAAAATGAGTTTAACATCGTACTATCCATCTTACATTTGATGTTACCAAATAAATTGTTTTTGCATGTCAAAAAAATCATGGGATTATGAATTTGTCTTATTTTTGTTTTTTTTAATCCTTGGTGATTTGATAAAATAATTGTTCAATTATTAATATCTTTTCTAAATAATTTATTAACTAATTAAACATGCAGTACTATATGTTTTAGTTCGATGAAGATTCATATGTTTTAGTTCAATGCAAAGTTTATACTAGAAGCAACTTGATTTGCAGAGACTTGAATTTGATCTATTTGTTGCTTTCTAGCATAGTCACTGGTTACAAATGTATGTGTTGCCATCCCTCTTAGAGAATTATTTGTCCAATTTAACTGTTTGGACAAACTTTGGAGTATTTTATCTGAATTTGTTTACTGAGATTCTTCCTTGTGATCATGAGGGGAGTAGTCTTAGTTTGTTTTTCCTCTTCTTTGTTTATTGAGATTCTTCCTTGTGAATCATGAGGGGAGTAGTCTTAGTTTGTTTTTCCTCTTATCCTAGAATGGTTCCTTTAAAAGGGGGAAAAGGGAAATATGTCATCGAAATCTTCAATCAATGTAAAGTATGCATTTAGAAAAAAAAATGTGGAGTTATAAAATTTGATTTTTTTTATAATGTTATAATATAAAACAAATTAGGACCTAATGGAGGAAATAAAATAAAATATTATTTGACCCAACTTCACAGAAACACATGCTATTGAAAATAAATAAAATAATGAGAGTGGAGTTTTCAGTGAGATCCTTGGCCCCACTAACACCTCGTGGGTGGTGTGTAGTGACATGGGCCCTCGCCTCTAGAATCAAACCCAAGACCAGAAGCTATTAGCTAGAAAACTCTTGGGTTGTGTATTTTATGTATCTATTTTGATTTGGTGTTGATTATTAGCGCATCTTGATGTAAAAAATAAAAAAAATGTTACTGGAGGAAGTTAAAAGTGGGCAAACTCAACTTTCTTTTTAGTTATTTTTAATCACGTTGGGTAAGAATTTTTTTGGAAGTCTTAGTTCCTCCATATTGATAGGAACTTTGACAATGGAACATTGCCTTTAGATGTTTTGACATATTTTAAGAAGATCCAAATCATTAGAGTTTGGGAAAAGTGAATTGATCCAAAAGAAACTTTACGTTGTTGAAGAAAATGGACTAGTTGTAAAGTTGAGTTTGTACAATTATTAGCTCACTTTTTATTTAACTATGTTACAATTACACTTGTTGTCTCTATGCTTCGATGATCCAACATGGTCCTTGTAAATATGTAAATATCTTATTTAGAGGATAACAAAGTACCAAATCCATGGTGTCACAGACTCATAGACATTTAACACTAAATAAGAATGCTTGCAGTAGGTGGGGATCATCATGATCACCTTGGGAAAAGCAGGGCCCAACCAATCATTACTAGAGGCTCATCATCCAGTTGCTTCCACCCATCACCAACAAGTTTGGGAGGGTTTTGATCCTCCAAGACAACAAAGCCCAAAGTCGAGCATTGTTTTTCCATTGATCTTTAGGAAGGGATTCATGTTATGGGGGTGTTCCCGTCTTTATCTAACCTATATGTCAAAATCGTGGTAGCAACTCTGACACCACTATCGATGGAGGTTGGGGGCCCCGACTAGCTCCTGACACATTGTGCAAGCAACCTCCCTCAAGAAATCTAGACTTTGTTGTAGGTGGTACATCTCCATTATTGTCTTATGCATATACACTATGATATGCAAGGATACATTGGCACATGTTAGTGCGTTGTCATACCAAGAGAAAATGTGAGAAGGTCCATTCTAAAAAAAAATCACATCAGTACACTTCTTCCAAATAAATTAGAGAACTTCGATGCACACAAAAATCATAGTTGTGTTTATTTTGATACACATATGTAGTATATCAACCAAAATTAAATTAGAGATGATGGGTAGTAGGATTGGTAAAGGGAATCTTCCTAGGCCCGTGCAGACATGGTTAAAAGGCAAAACCAAAAAAAAGGTTTTAAGGTCTCATCTCACCCACACTGAGGGCAACATGGGTTTGGAAGTCCTAGGTAAGAAATCCCTTTCCTAACCATTGAAACTACCATGATTTGTATTCAATCGCCAACTTCCATAAGGCTACTTATCTTGAATAGCCAATTATTTTTCTTAGATTTCCCCTACCAAATGTTCTTGAGTCATCCTTCTAACACAAGTTAAAACAAATCCACTTATATTCAAGCAATGGCTTGTACATGGTGAAGGGTATAACACACCCCCACTTACAATCCCTATATTGAGGTCATGATCCTTGAAGGCCCAATCGAAGCACAAGATCTTATGGGATTAGGATTTTCACCCATTCCAAGATCAATTTATTATGAGAGTCCATGCTAAAATTTATTTCAAGATCCAACCATGGTAGTTGTTCAATTATATGAGAAACAATAAAGTCTTGGGATAACTAAATGGTATTTTAAAAAGGCCTTTAGGAATAGAACCATGCATATTTGACTAATGTTTTTACTTTGTGCAATAAAGGAGCATACCACCACAAACAATGATCATTGAAGGACAAGTCAATACAAGAGGTCCCTCCAAGACAAGAACAATTTTATGGCCTCCCATGCCTTCTAGATACTCTTCAAAATGAAAGTACCAACAACTTTCACCTTAATAGGGTGAACAACATTGTTTGTAAAGAGATACCCCACCATATCTTCTTGCTAATGGGTATATTTAAATATTTGACCCTTTAGAATCACATTATAAGCATCATTCTCACTCATGACACTCACTACCTACTTGGCACGAAAACCTTGAGCCTGCAACTTGTTTTGATAATACTTAGGCCTCCCATCCCTTGTGGAATACAACAAAAATCCCAATGGAATCCTTCACCATCAGGATGGTTGACCTAAAGAAATTTTCTAGGTGCTTTGTTTAGGTTTTGGTATGCCAACATGGATGGAATCCAACAAGAAGTGTAATAAACACGAGTCACTACTAGAACCTTCATATAAATTTTAAATTAGGTTGCTATGGAAATGGGCCTTGTAACCCATTTATTCATATTCTTCACTACCCTCTAAACTACCACCTCCCATAAAATTTAGGAGAGGCTTAAAAGGAAAAAGGAATCTGCAAGGATTTAAACACATGTCTTGGTTAAAGTTTAAGTCCCATTTTGAGAGGTGAACTAGTCTAGCATTGGTCATTGTCTCTATATGTAACAAGTAGTTGTATGCCACTAAATGTTGGAATTGGAGGGAAGATCAAATATATCAAGGGAATCCATTGTATTATTCCAAGGGTGTTGATCTTCAAGAATGGTTAGAAAAGACTTACCGATGAAATGGTCATTCATCGTCTAGACAATATTGGGAAACAAGATGTTTTTAATCAAACCCACCCACATTTTTTGGCACAACAAGTAGTATAGGGCTTCTTCGTACATGACATATAATATTGGGCCAATAAGTAGTGTTGAATAGTGGAGCAAAAAATGTTTGCTTCCTCAAACTTGCCTCTATTGACAAAGAGTGTAAGGTACCAAATATATTATAATAGTAGAAAACAGAAATACTAAAGAGAATAACAACGAAACAACACAATATATGAAACCACAACACCAAAATAATACCTTTATTGATAGGAAACAATGTTCACTTGCCTCTTTGAGGGGAAAACCTCCAGCAAAGCAATGCTCAATTACTTCTCAAGACAAAAAATTATCATGCCCTTGACTCCTATTTATACTAAATCTATCTACCAAAAGAACAATCTAGAGGAAGATCTTCTAGAAGTGGAAGCTTCTATTAGGTCTTCTTACATTTGACTTATTCTTCCTTATTACTAGGCCTTATTAATATCGGCCTTTATTACATGGAAAATATATTATTCTACCTATGTGAGGGGTTAGGGAGGTTATGTCCTGTTGATCCTAAGATTTATTCTAGGCTCACAGAATAATGTCAGGCATCCAAAGATTTAAGAGAATTGTTTTTGTAATTCTTTTCTACCTTCAGTTTTAAGATGAAACTTCAGATGAATTTTAATGATTAGAAAACTCAGAGGCAACTTTTCTTTCTTTGAGTCTTTTATAATTATTGATCATATGAAAAGTATAATTGATTAACAAAGACTGTCAAAATAAAGTAAGGTATCAAATACAGATAAATATTACCTTATCTGCAATAGAAGAATTATGAAGAAGGAATCCTTGATAAATGATTTAAAATGAGGAAACTTACACAGATACAGGTCTTGTTTTACTCACAGTAATAATAGAGGAAAAATTGTAACTGAACAAATATCCAATATATGGACCACAGTAGATGTGTTACTAAATTGTAGTCTTTAAATCTTCAAGAACCATGTAATGAAGAAAATAAGATTATGAAATGGTGATGCATAGAAAGCACATAACTCAAGGAAATGAGATGTAGAATTTACGTCTTCTCTTTCTATTTGGTATTCAGAAATTTCTCTTTTACATTCGGCCAAAAGAAGCCCTGGAATAGATCTTTGATCTGTTTATTTATACAAAAATGTCTTAACAAGAAGTAGTTATACATTCCACATTCTTCATTCTCAAAATAGAATACAATCAAAACTAAAAGATACAATGAAGATATTTTTGGATCTGCTGAGATTTCTTTTGCTCGTTGGCACTTCACTTGCCATGTATTTGCTTGTGGATGTACTTGGTTTTTTCTTATCCTTGAATTGTGCATGTAGTTCCGTTAATGCAACAAAGAACTTGGAAGGTTCGACATTTGCATTTGGGTTTGATTCCTCAGTCAATGAATATTGCTTCTTTACTTCGTTGCGTGGTGCCTTAACTTTTCAAAAGTTGATGTTAACCCTCCTGTGAGAAGTAAAACTTGTGAGCTTCAAAAATTTTGAATGCAACAATTTCGGATGATAATGGAAAAATACTTTGAAGTTTGAAATGCCTTTATTTACAGAAATATTAATGTCTAGATATCCTCGCATTAATCTATTGAGAGAGTAATCATTTGTTAAATTTATTACTTGGCGGTCATAGCACTTTTCCAAATATTTTACCCTAGCCAGTTGGATGTATTACTAATAATTAAGATAAAGTACTTCGACAGTTCGATATTCGGGAGTTTTGAATGCAAAATAATGGATATCTCCCGAAGGCCGAATTCACGGAGTAGTTAATCAACCCTTAATTACTTTTTTGTTTTAATTAATAATAGTTTAAAGTCACTTTTTAATTTTAAATACTTCGGGACTTCAGAGCTCCAAGAGTTTGTGGGCTTGTATGTGCGATGAGTACTTTGGCAGTTCGACATTAGGGAGTTTTGAATGCAAAACAATAGATATCTCTCGAATGCCGAATTCATGGAGTGATTACTTATCGTCAATCACAACTACTTAAACATGTTTAGTTCATTAATCTTTAGTGTTTTATTTATCATAATCATTTGGGTGCTTCGGGACTTCGGCGTTTTGGCACCTCGACGCTCCTTTGAATTTGTTCTTGACCTATCTCCCAAAGGACAATCTCTCAGAGTGATGTGGAAATGATGATGTCACTTTTGATGATGTGTCATAAAAAGTGAGTGACACATGTCACCTAAAATAATGAGAATGATATGACTAAAGTGCCACATGTCAGCAAAATAAAGATTAACAGGTGGCCTATAACTCATTGGAAGATACATTTTTAAATACTTTCACGGGAACATGTCTCCGGGACTCCAGCACTTCGCAACTTCGGGGTTTTTAGATCTTTAAACACTTTGAGTTTGAAACTCCTGAATCGTGAAGTCCTGAAGTAACTTTGTAGCTTTCTTTTGTTTAAACCTCATGCAACTTTAGAACTCCGAATTCGTGGTAACCGTCGATCCGGATGACTAAAAACTTTTAACAGATAGTTATGGATGTGCCATGTCAAGATATAACGATGATATATTTTATTCAAAAAAGAACGATATTTCTAAGTTTTTCATAATTTATTTTTTAAAAGATAAAAAACAAAAAGAATTTTAATTTTCATTTGAAATTTTCTAAAGTGTTCTAACAGGCCCCTAACAAAGAGGCGGATAGAGGCCTCAACAAGCATCATTTCAAGTACAATGGTAAAAAGGAACTAAAGCCCAAATACTTCAAAATTTCCTGAATAAATGGTCATTCCATCCTATCATAAACCTTTTCAAAATCAAATTTTATGAAAATAAAGTACATAAGAAAGGCTCAGGCTAATCTAGTGGCCATCCAAGACTATCTCAAAATGGGCCTAACACTAGTAGATTTTAGGTCACAATGTTTTGTCACGTTTTTTAGGGATTTCCCATGTGTTTTGAGGGGCATTTGCACCCAATCACTAGAGACCCAACTCAACCTGCTACTTTTCTTTCCAACGAGCTAAAAAGGACCCAAAAATGGAGCACCAAGTGAAAAAAATTCATATTGGAAAGACTTCCCCATTTTCTAGAGAGATCAACTCATTCAATTCAATGTTCTTGCTCAACCCTAATCATGCATGGGTTATGATTCTTGTGTTTTATGGTTTTTTTCTTTTAGGATCTTTTGGTATTATTATAAAATGAAATTTCTACATCTTGTTATGGGATTTTTGCAAATGATCATAGTGCCCACATATCTTCTCAAAGATAAATTTCCACCATTATAGTCCTTTGTAATTGATCCATAAATGGAACCCTTTGTAACAATTATAATATTTTTTTCCTTTAGATAATTGGAAGATACTCGACCATCCGAACCACAAGTCGAGTCGGCCCAAATAACAATGAAGTTGACTACATAGAAATCGAGATGGGAAATGAGTCGAAAGAAAGGAAAGTCGAGTCAGAGGTAAGGAAATTCGACCAATTCGAGTCTACCAAAGTCAGGTTGACCAAGTCAAATCAAATGAAAGTTGGGTTGACCAAGAGAACCAAATCGACCAACCGTGCACCCAATCGAACTGTGGGTGGATTTGGTCGACCAAAAATGATTGTTGATCGAATAAAAAAAAAGAATTTGACCAAAGGAAAAGACCAATAGGAATGGGTCGACTCATTGTTAAAATAAATAGTCAAAAACTAATCTAACGACCAAATGTGAAGGGAAACCCTTTGAAAATCAGATTTTGGCAACCAGTAGTGAGGGAGAAAGTTTGAAGGGCAAATTTGATAGCAAACGAATTGGAAAAAACATGTATATGGTCTGTGGGATGCTAATAATTGCCTAGACAACCCTAGATTTCTAAATATAATTCGTCTATGATTTATGGGAAAAGTAAATCACCCTAGAAAATTCAAGAATGTGCCCAATGACTCTTAGGATGAAATTAGAAACTTCTAAATATGTAGTAAAGACTCAAAAAAGAGGGTCGTCAATTTTCAACATCAAAATCAATGTACGGGTAAGATTAAAGAGTTCTTAGTATGGCTTACTGAATCATGTGGACCATATTCATATAATACGGGCTCAAATCATAACTAGCATGAAGTTCTCTTTCCTAAATAATACGTAGAAAATCATTAAAACTAAAATGCACTCTATTAACCATTCATTAAGTTACAACGAAGACAATTCCACCCATAGATAACAAATTCAAATGCAACAAACACACACAAATCTCAGAATTTACCCTGGAAACCAAAACGGGAAAACCAACATTCTTTTGGCTCTATCCAGGCTCTTTATTATTCAACAATGGGCAAGTTACTTGCACTCATGTTCATCTCTATGCTCCTCAGTGACATCTGGGAAACCTCTTTTCATCATTCACATCCAAAGAACCCCTTTCTCATTGTGGGGAAACATGATATTAAAGACTAAGTCGACCAAAAGGATAGTTGGAGTATCAAGCACGTCCCTAATGCTTCATCTTCTCTCTAGTTTGTTTCTCCTTCTTCTTTTTATTTGTTTGTCGTTTCTTACATGTGGAAAAGGTCTCATGAAAGTCTCATTGTTTATCTACGTACAAAAATACATTGCCTGAATTTACATATATTACATACATAATGGACATCAATCATGATGGCATGGAGCCCTTCACACCAACAAGTTGATCTCCTTATTCATCTATAGCCTTAAACTTTGCTTGTGTTGATCATCTTAGAGCCTGTGGCAATAATCAATTGTTCTTGTCAAATCTGATTTAGACCACACCTCCCCATTGGGAGGATTTTGGTCCCCAAAAGATGCAAAGGATAGAAGAGGGAACTTGCTTGAAATATGGTTCCTCTCATACCACTTCACTTTCCTTGCAGTATATCCCTTGAGACCAATATGCCACATTTTTTGTTGTCATTTGCGAGTTGTATGTTCCTTGTGTTGAAGAACGGTGTCTTCCTTCAACTCCTAAAGTCCATGAGGTGCAAGGTCTTCAACAGTCGGAAGAACCTGATGTTCTTCGTCCTCATCTAGCATGGAGGGTTTGGACATCTTCAAATTTTCCATGTTCACCAATGAGTTGATCTACATATAAGGTGGAATTTTTAGCATGAAGGCATTCTCATTCACTTGTTCAATGATCTCAAATGGTCATGTTGACACGGGAAAATTTTCCCTTTTTCAACAGTGGGGCTTACCCCCGATAAGAAGTCCTAATCAAATCTCTCATTGTTTTTAATAGGGAACCCATCTGGATTCTTTCCTTACAGCCATTTCTGGTTTTGGTTTTACCAGTTGTGTCCCGATCCATCGATGAGGGTTTCCTAAGCTAAAGGATGAGATGCAATTGATCTAACATGCATGCATCCTAACTAAACTAAGGCAACCATAATGTAAACATAGAACCAACCATGCTCCTATCAAGGGACCAAGAAATAGTTAACACAAAACAAAGACCGCAACATGAATAAACAACTGCAAATACAAAATAGTCCAGAATTTGAACAATCATCTATGGTTCTACGCCAATGAATTTAGACAAACATTCTCTGAATAACATAAATAAGAATGCATCCATCATACATAAGAATAGTCTACAATATGAAGTACATTCTTATACAACGTGAGTGTTGAGAAAATGCAAAGGAATAGTCCACAAGACATCCAACACGAGAATCAAATATCTTTAGAAAATAGCTTGGACAAATCAGCTTCTCCTCATTAATAGTTTCAGTAATAGTACATGAAATCTCTAAGGAAAGCTCCTTAGTTTTAGTTAATACCGTATTCCCGAAATAGTTCATAAAATGTACAATGCTTGAAGAGAAAAAAGGCCCTTTCTTCGGGTGCAATTCTCATATTTATTGAAGTTCAACATGACTTTTAGCCTTTTGGCTCCTTCTGTGAACTTTCATTTACCATTATTTGTCCTTATTCTATTTGTAATGATCAGAGAACAAAGAAGGCGGTTAGATTTTTAATTTGTCTTTTAGAACTGGTGGGCCATCCTAGATCTCGGCTATAGTCTGCCTCTCCCATCATAATGAATGGCTTAGTTATTAGGAGATTTGATCATTGCAGGGTTCAAACTCCCTCTTCATCCATTTCAGTTTGCTTTCATTCATTTCGCCCCCGTTGCTATGACAATTGATGTCATCCTTAATGTTCTATTTTCCTTTGTTGTAGATCATGTTGCGAGGATGTTGAGTATGACCTGCTCTCAACACTGGCACCTGGCACCATTCAACATGCAGTAGATAAGTGACCACAAAATATCCTCAAAATACATTATTAACAATAGACATTTGAAACCATAGAACCAAAAAATTAACTAAGTGAGAGTTCACATGTGCTTCCCTGAGTTCGGTTCTTGGTTCCTCTGCCTTTGATTGAGGTTTCATGTTCTTTGGGGCTGTTCACAAGGTGTCATATATTAATCCAAAAAAACTGTATATAATTAGTGAGGAAATTCTCAAACCATATAATTAGAAATTTTTGTACCTCATAAAGACCTTTCCAACAGTATAAAGAACGCACAAAAAAGACACATGAGTCAAATGTTATGGCCAAAATAAGAAAGGCAGTTTTGTAGGGTTTTGTCCTTATTTCGGAGGAGTTAGTGGGAATTTCTTTGATTTGTTTTGGAGAAGTTTGAATGAACTCCTATGGGTTATTTCAAAGGATTTTGAACAGATTTTTAATGAACACATAGCACTTTGAAGGAACTTTGGGGGGGAGTTTGTGGGAACTTCTCCTTAGTTTTCGGAGAAGTTTGAAGGAAATTTCGGAGGAGTTTGTGGGAAGTCCTCTGGTATGAATTGAAGCTCAGCAAATGAACCCTTCCAGTGTGTTTTGGAGAAGCTTCCAACAACTCCTCCTTCATGGGAAGATAAAATCGAAAAAAAATCTATCATTTTACCAACAAGAAACAACAAGAGCTTGAGTTTGAAAGCCCATAACTTTCTCATACAATGTTCGATTGAGGTGTCGTTTCCTACAACATGGGACGAAAAAATACATGCTTATACTGAGATAAATAAGCATGTTATTTAATCATTTGATCGGATCCATGATTAATGAATGACATTATTAACAAGGCTTTCTTGGCGGGAAATCCTTGACGATCATTTTGGAACTTTCATACCTCGTATTATGATTTCATCAGTTGCATTGGAATAATAATCATGAAATTCATATAGATAGCCTATTTAAGGAGTGACAAATCCACTTTGACCAGTACCCAAAAAAAATTAAAGAAATATTTTTAATAAAACACATTTTTTAATTAAAGTTTGGACCTCGTTCTCGCTACTGCTTTGCCATAATTGAGCTCCATCAATCCCTATGTCATCTATGTTGTACAAGCTCTTAGTTCATCCATTAGGATGGTGTTAATGTGTTATTATCTCATAAATATAGATCCATGAAAATAACCAACTGAGGTTTGGAGCGTTTAACACTATTTAGGAGTTGGGAGGACTAATTTTCTTCTAAGATGCAATTCAGAGACAACGTGAGTCTTATATATGCTTCAATCAACCCACCTAACGATATATGACACTTTCCTGATCATGGTTAGTCATAAAATCAAGAAGGCACAAAACGTGCATGTTGGTATGGTATGTGTAATGAAAGTGTCGTCTATCGTAAGGTGGGTTGATTGTAGCATATATAAGACTCACGCTGAAAATTGTTGGTAACACAAACAAACTTAATTATGACTGCAACATATTGTAGATTAAGCAAGATAGGCTATCATTCATCAGTTATCCAGGCATGCATGAAATGTTAAATTATTGGATATGACAAGAACCCAACTAACAAGAGCAGCAAGAAACAGCTGAGTTGGAGAATAATATAAGAGGTTTCAATATGGAGATGTTTCATTGACAAGGTTTATGTCAGTGATGAAAAGAAGATCATTGTTGATACTCTCAGCTTCGATGAGGGATTGAAATATCTCTACTAGGATATTGAAGGAATGAGTCCAGCGCACGACTCGGCTCCACCGGAGGTGGTTTTCGAAATTCCTCTGATTGTAGTGAAGAGGATAAAGGGAAGTGTTCTAGTAAAGAGATAGATATACCAAAGGGTTTGTTTGGAACTAGAAACATCATGAAGAATCATTGCAAATGGTGAAGCATGGAGAGTGGTAAGAGAGGTTTGAGCTTTTCCATTTGCACAAGAGGGAATGAGGGGATTTTCAGTAGAAATGTTTAAAAGGGGGGAATAATTTCTTCTCTTAGGGAAAGGATAAGAAAATAAATTATGGAGGATTTTGTGCAGGCACAACAATTGGCGACACACTGGGAAAAACCATAATATTTGCTAGTCTTCCCTAACTTACAAGCAGAAAATGTAGAGGGTCATAAAATTACTTTTAAGATAAAAAAAAAATCCAGAGATAATGTGTGATAGTTACCTGAAAAATTCCATTGTGGTGGGCTCACTGGTGATGCTTGCATGCCGACTAGTGAAGCTCGTTTGTTGTAAATAGAGGACGAATTATGGTGAGATTTATTTCCTTAAAATGCGTTGAATATTTGGGTTGGTATCTCTGTCATGGGGTTGATATAGGTTTGGGATAAATAAATAATTTTCACTAGGTGTGTGTGTGTGTGTGTGTAAGGTGTTTCTCCACTGCCCACGAGCGTCCATATAACTGATGGAGTCACCACAACATCACAAACCTTTATCCATTTCTAGTGAGCGTCCATAGCCCCATATATGGACGCTCGCGGGCAGTGGAGAAACACCTTGTGTGTGTGTGTGTGTGTGTGTGTGTGTGTGTGTGTGTGTGTTTCTCCACTACCCAAGAGCGTCCATAGAACTGATGGAGTCACCACAACATCACAAACCTTGCTCCATTGTCAGTGAGCATCCATAACCCCAACAAAGATATCTACATGTCCCCTAATCTAGTCAAACTTTCCTTTCCATTCCTTCCCAGTTTATTTAGTGTATGATTAACATCTGGTGGATGGGGAAAGTGGTGTCCTTTTAGCCTGGTAGAGGATGAATGCCAGCTATTGAGATTTATTTTAATATCTGTTCCACATGGCTACATAAAGCTATCTTTTTGGGTTTTCAGCCTTTAGACTTTGACACTTCACCTTCCATGCGAGAAGATAATTAGTATGTGGATGGTTCCCCCATTACAGAGGATCTGATCACCAATTATCATGCAAGAATGACCATTGATTAAACATTATGTTAAGTCATGGTATGAATGTTGTCACAATATTCCAAAACAATTATGATTTATTTTCAAATAGAGACCCCTAATTCAACTCATGAACTAGGAAAGAGATGCAAGTTTATTCAAGTTTGTTTATGGTGTGAAGGTGTTGTCTATAAAATACAAACAAGTGTGATCTTTATGTATGTCATCAGATGTAATGAGGAATTACAAGACAAACAAAAACTAGAGAAAAATATGACTTCAAGGGAAAAGATGATGCGGAAGGAGAGCGAAGAGATGTATTCAGAGTTAGAAAATGAAATCGGCCCATAACTTGCTGCAACTGAAGAAATGAAACCTTGGATAAATTATGATCAAATATATGAAGTCAAAAAATACATTAAACTGAGAAAGAGATCAAGAATGTAAGTGTTTCTAGCAAGTTTAAGAATGTTCATGTATCCCAACCAGCAAGAAGTTTGTAGTCTCTTGAAAAGACTAATCCATGTGAAATTTTATATGTGTATTATTTCATTCATATGGGATTCATTACTAGTGTTAGCTGAGAATTGCATCCCTTATCCTGATATTTCAAAGACTACCAAATTGTATTTTCAGTCTTGTATTCCCAGAAATAGGTATTCGAATGGACTTCCATTTGTCACCCATGATATGCTTTGCTTTGGTTGTGCGGAAGCGTCACTCTCTATGTCTTCCATCTCTAAAACGTGTGCTACAACGTGACATGGTCAGTTGACCACAGTCCCAATTGTGCACTTATACCTACATGGAAAAAATGTTCAAGACATAAGATTGATTCAACTTAGAAAATTTCATAAATGACTCGAACAATCATGTGTAAAGGGCTTAAAGGTATAATCCCAAAAGCAAGTTTGTGAATAAAGTTCTCGAGTGACACTTTTCATGATCAAGTCAAATTCTACGAAGCCATGTGTTTTCTTTGAGTTTTGTTCTGTTCTTCATATGAACATAACCTTTTGCGATTGAGATCTGCATAGAGGAAGAAAACACATATTATTCATATTTTTTTATTATCCATTTTAAAACATCTGTGTTTAACTAGTTACAATATCTGACAAAAGGTGAAGTTGAATAGGATAACTCCCTCTCAGAAGAGCATTTTTAATCATGAAACAAAACTGAAGAATGTATCTGGGCTATCATGGAATGTTGAACCAAAATATGAATCTTCAAATAAATGAGGAACCATACATGTTGGGATGTATGAAGTCACAATGTGATTCTTACTAGATATTGTTGCCAAGATTCCAATAGAGAGGCGGAGTGGAATTAGCTTGAATATTGTTATGTCGAATGGAATCTCTCCTTTGGGAAACAATTGTAGTTGTAATGATCATCGCTTCTACCTTGAAAAGTGTATTTGAAAACCATTCTCCTTGAACCAGGTTGTAGAATGTCTGGTGATACTCATGCAAGTGAATGTACAACTTGTTGTTTGGTTTGTGTTTTGTGTTTTTGGCTGAGTTTTAAAAGATAATTCTTGGCGATCCTTCTCAACGTAACTCCAAATATTCATGTACTAGTGCCTTGAATAGCTTCGTCGATATTTTCATGGTTGGGCTCAGATACACCTGCTCATTGAACAACTGAAAATTCCAATTCTAAATACAACAAAAACACCATGAAATAAAAGCCCCAACGAGATCAAGATGAATGTAACCAATCAACAAACTTCATGAGAAAACTAAAACAAGGTCATATTAAGATAGAGAAACAATGCAAATCAATCAATTAGTCCAATTCAATAAATTGTGATCTGATTTTTTGAAGAGTACAAAGCAATAGAGTGAGCAATCAAATCAAGACAATTAAATCTGAATCAACGAGTTTCCAAGGACACATTCAAATTTCAACAAATATGAAATCATATTAGTCAAGATACCCATGTCATTAAGGGAAGCCTCCTAATCTAAAAAATAGTATGCTTCACTCTCACAATGACAAATGTATAATAATAAGATGGGTTTCATCACTTTGAACTCACAAGACCAAGGAGCATATATCTATCTTTTCACCAACTAATTGAGAATGGTATTTGTCCTTAAAAATCAGGCTAGGATCTTTTGGTGTCATAAGATAACATTAAAGTGTTTTTGCGTATGTGCTTCATAACCCTAAATATTTTCAAGATACTTAAACAGTCAAGAGATGCATGCTAGAGATGAAGTACAATATTTATTTTCAAAATAAATGAAAACATCCTTAAGGATTAGGAAAGGGATAAATGTACCAAGAGTCTCAAGCACACTCTCTTCGTGTAGCAACAAACACTTCAATGATTGTACTCAACATACACCATCATGAAAGATTTAAGGTACAGAGATCTCAATAAGATTTTAAATTTCTTCCAAACAAATAAATTATCTACCTTTAATATCCTTGAAATCAACTCCATCACAAAAGGTTCAAGTCTATAGAGAAGAAAACCTAAAGAGAATGCTTGTAACCAAGTTTTATCTCACCGGTCTTTGTTTAGAGAACCAAGAGGAAGAACCCAATATACCACCATATCAATATGTTGGTCTATAAGCCTTTGTGAGAAACATATCCATGGACAAAAAGGCCATGAACAACCGATATGATTCCTTCAACCCAGTTTTCATCTTCCCCAAGATACAAAGTATTCTTCAACAGATATTCCTTTAGCAGCTTAGGATAATAGGTTGTCCAACTGTTAATCATTAGAGTAAACGATAACGAAGTAAAGTAATCTTCCAGTTGAACTTCTCAAATAATTTTGCACATGGTTTCCTCTTGATAACCAAAGTTAAGCCGAGCTTTTAGTCAAACAACAAAAATGAAATGCATCAAATGAAAAGAAGAAATATTTTATGCAAAAAAAAAATAGACTAAAGGAATCCATCGTGAGTTGAGACCTAAACTAATAATAGTTGGTGGATTTATTGAAGAAACCAAGATAAACCAAAATCTATTCTACATAAGCAGAAAAGGGAGAAAAGATATAAATTATGCAAGAATAAAGTAAGAAAAAGAACCATGCTAATCTTATTCCTACTCTACCCTACATTGGTTGAAAGAGGGCTAAGTGAAATCATAATGCCAGTGCAGCCAATCGAGTAACTCCAAACCTGCAACCATATGTTCATCAAAAATCGATTCTAGAGAATGCAGAAGTAAGGAATAAAATTTAGGAAGAATTGATTCAAGTAAACCTCCACCCAACATGTTAAATTTTCCAGTGTTATCGCTCATGGGAAATGTAGACACATAGGATTCCTCCAACCAGATTTCAATTCCATCATAAAATTTATAATGATTAGCATAGGACTGTTGGAAGGAAATGGAAAATGAGTGACATACCTTATGAGACCTATGAATGACATTTGCATGAAATATACCTTGTGAGAGAGTCTCATAATGGGTGGAATCATGCATTCCAAGGGTAAAAGTAAGACAATGAGCACCTGACATAACCATCAGTTGAGATTGAAGTGCCTCGTTATTCAGGAAAACCTCCATGGGTTCACATTTCACACACCTCACATGTTGAGAAGAAAGATAATATCTAATTGTTCGAGGGAAACGTTGAGTGAAATATGACTCCAAGATTTCTCTTATAACATCAACAAAATCATGGGAGGAGTGTTGTAGGATTAAGATAGCATCCAAGGATGAGTTATTCATTTTCCTCTGAGGATCAACATGTAATTCTATAGTAGATTGAGGTGATGACATTTCTTGGATCAGCTCGATGTTTCCTATGCTTTGCATGGTGATGGGAAGTTTGTTTGCTATGATTTTTTCCTGGGGATCCACAAACTCATTGTGCTCTGCATACCTTACATTTTGAAGGTCAGAAATTTAGGATTGTGTAGGACCAACAAATGATAGGTTAGCATTCACATTCAATTCCAGAACAACAAAATAATCATAAAAAACAGAGTCATTGTGATCATATTGTGATTCAACATGTTCCAGAAATTCAAATTTTGAAGGATTGATAGCATTATGCATCATTGATGGACTGTCATTAAGATTGAGTGTTTGATTAATCAAATTTGGGCACTCTTATTGTCTTTTTTGGTGCTCATGCGGGTGATTATCATCAAACAAATTTGTGCAAAGTGAATGAAGATCTTCAGATTATGAAAACGACGATATTTATTCAATAGGGGATTCATCACATACCAGAGCATGTTTATGGTTTTTTGAAGGGGAGACAATAGGTGGTTCACACTTTGAGGATAAGAGTTTTAATATTTATGATAAGGATTCCCCCATAGCTAGGTTAGAGTTTTGGTTAGAGATCGTACACCACCTACCCTTCATGGTTAGATCTGAATCTTTTGAATGAGAAATGGTTTGATCATCTACATCACACCCTTCAAGAACAAAGACAAAAAATTAAAATCAATCAAATATTTCTTGGTATGAGGGTTTGTTGCTTTCAATAAATCTGCAATAAATTTACATAACTCTTCAAAATAAATCCTCCACGGACTCATTCCCAAGCCTACAAATTTATTTGAGTTCATTAAAGAGTTCATCATAAACATAGTCTACAAGAGCGGCATTGAATATTTCCATGAATTGTCTCCAACTATGAATTGATTTTTCTAGCAATGTCCTAAACCAGGCTTTAATCCGTCGTTTAAATGTGAGGATAAAAAATCATCAAATTTCGTTGTCCTGGACAATCTTAAGATTATGTCGAGTGATGTTAAAATGATTGAGATGCATGAATGCAAAGACATGTCCTTCACCATCAAATTTGGGGTTTGACAAGAGATTCATTGTCTTGGTTGAGATGTGCTCGGTGGGTCTCGAGAGACTCAAAGAGTCGTCCCATATGGAGATACGGAGAGGAGCCATGAGATTGTTAAAATTTAAGTGAAATGACTCCACACGGGAAGGCTTGTCATACAACCCTCCTTCTAGCGCCAATTTTTTTGATGTGGGAAAAATCACCCTTTGTCAACAACAGGGGTTACCTCCAATAAGAAATCCCAATCATACCTCTCGCCATTTGGAATAGGGAAACCATTTGTATACTCGTCCGACAACCATTTATGTTTTTGGTTTTACCAATTGCAGCCCAGTCCACCAATGAGAGTTTCCTAAGCTAAAGAATGAGATGCATATAATCTAAGATGCATGTGTCCTAACTAAAATAAAGAAAAGAGAAATTAAACATAGAACCAACCATGCCCCTGTCAAGGGCCCAAGAAAGAGTTCACACAAAGAAAATATTGCGACATGAATAAACAACTAAAAATATAGAATAGTCTAGAATTTGAGCAATCATTTACGGTTCTATACCCACAAATTGAGACAAACATTCTCTGAATAAAACAAATAATAATGCATCCATCATACATAAGAATTGTCTACAATATGAAGTACATTCTTACACAACCCGAGTGTTGAGGAAACACAAAGGAATAGTCCACAAGACGTCGAACACGAGAATCAAAGCTCTTCATAAAATAGCTTGGCCAAATTGGATTCTCCTCATTTTAGTTAACACCTTAAAGATATAAGGAAAGCTCCTGAATTTTAGTTAACACCATATTCCTGAAATAGTTCGTAAAATGTACAATGCTTGAAGAGCAAAAAAGCCCTTTCTTTGGGTGCAATTCTCATATTTATTGAAGTTAGACATGACTTTTGGCCTTCTCCCTCCTTCTGTGACCTTTCATTTACCAATATTTGTCCTTATTCTCTTTGTAATGATGAGAGAACAAATATGGTGGTTACATTTTGAATTTGTCTTTTAGCATTGGTGGGCCATCCTAGATATTGGCTATAGTGTGCCTCTCCCATCATAATGAATGGCTTAGATATTAAGAAATTCGATCATCATAGGGTTCAGACTCCCTCTTCAGTAATTTGAGTTTGATTTCATTCATTTCTCCCCCGTTTCTATGACAATTTATGTCATCCTTAATGTTCTATTGTCCTTGGTTGTAGGTCGTGTTGCGAGGATGTTGAGTATGACCTCCTCTTGATATTAGTACCTAGCACCATTCAACATGCAGTGGATGAGTGACCATAGAATATCCTCAAAATAAACTATTAACACTACACATTTGAAACCATAGAACTGGAAAAAAAAAATAACTAAGTAAGAGTTCACATGTGCTTCCCTGAACTCGTTTCCTAGTTCCTCTGCCTTTGATTGAGGTGTCGTGTTCTTTGGGTTGTTAACAAGGTGTCATATATTAATCCCAAAAAATGTATACAATTAGTGAGGAATTTCTTGAACCGTATAACTAAGAATTTATGTATCTCATAAATACCTTTCCAACGGTATAAACAACACGTAAAATAGACACCTAAGTTAGATGCTATGGAAAAAATATGAAAGGAATATTTGTAGGGATTTGTCCTTCTTTCAAAGGATTTAGTGGGAACTCCTCTAGTTTGTTTCATAGGATTTTGAAAAAAATACTCTTGTTTTTTTTGGAGGAGTTTCAACGAACTCCTCCAAAGAAAACCAGAGGATTTTGAATGAACTCGAACCACTTTGAAGGAACTTTCGTGGGAGTTTGTGGGAACTTCTCCTTGGATTTTGGAGGAGTTTGAAGAAACTTACGTAGGATTTTGTGGGAACTCCTTTAGTATGAATCGGAGCTCACCAAAGGAATGCTTCCAGTATGTTTCAGAGAAGTTTCCAACAACTCCTCCTTCATGGGAAGAAAAAATCAAAAGAATTTCTATGTATCATTTTACCAGCATGAAACAACAAGAGCTTGAGTTTGAAAGCCCATAAATTTCTCATATGATATCTAATTGAGGTGCCATTTTTTGCAACACATGGAGCACAGAGAGATGATTCTAGCAAGATAATGATCCATGATTGATGAATTCCATGGTTAAAGAAGCTTTCTTGGTGGGAAATCCTTGACGATTGTTTTCGCACTTCCGGATCTCGGATTCGGATTTCATTAGTTGCGTTGGAATCGTCATCGTGCAATTCATACAAATAACTTATTTAAGGAGTGACAAATCCACTTTGACCAGTACAAAAAATTGCGAGAAAAGACATTTTTTAATCAAAGTTCGGACCTCGTTCTCGCTACTGCTTTTCTAGAATTTATCTCTATCAGTCCCTGTGTCATATGTGTTGTTCAATCTCTTAGTTCATCCATTAGGACTGAGTTAATGTATTAGTATATCATAAATATAAATCCATGAAAAAAAACAACTGACGTTTGGAGCGTTTAACACTACTTAGGAGCTAGGAGGAATAATTTTCTTCTAAGATGCAATTTAGAGCCAGCGTGAGTCTTATATATGTTGAAATCAACCCACTTGATGACGGATGACACTTTCATGATAATGGTTAGTCATAAAATCAAGAAGGTGAAAAACGTGCATGTTGGTATGGTATGTGTAATGAAAACTATTGGTGACGCAAACAAACTTAATTATGACTACAACATAGTGTATATTAAGCAAGATAGGCTTTCAGTCATCAGTTATTCAGTCAGGCATGGAATGTTAAATCATTGTACATGACAAGATCTCGACTAACAGGAGAAGCGAGAAGTAGCCAAGTTGGAGGAGAATAGAATAGGTTTCAAAATGGATATGTGTCACTCAACAGGTTTATGTGAGTGAGGAAAAGAATATCATTGTTGATACTCTCAACTTTGATGAGGGATTGAAATCTCTCTGTTGGGATATCAATGATAAAAGAGGGAAATTTGTGGACAAGCAGTGAAATAGAAGACATTGAAGGAACGATTCCGATGAATGACTATGCCCCATAAGAGGTGGTGTTTGAAAATCCTCCAATTGTAGCGAAGAGGATAATGGGAAGTCTTTCGGTAAAGAGTTAGATGTACCATAGGTTTTTTTTGGAACTAGAAGCATCATGAAGAATCATTGTAAATGGTGAAGCACAGAGAGTGGGAAGAGAGGCTTGAGCTTTTCCATTTGCATGAGAGAGAATGAGAGGATTTTTAGTATAAACCTTTAAAAGGGGGGGCCAATTTCTTCTCTTAGGGAAAGGATAAGAGAAGAAATTAGGGAGGTTGTTGTGCTCACACAACACTTCCATATATAAGGGGCTTAAGTTTCTTTGATTCTCCTTGCAGTTGTTTCTTACATAGATAGAGCCACACCTTATCTCCAACATGATATTTATGATCCTCCCTGTGTTGATCATGCCTGGATTTGTGCAATTTTTGGATCTTCTTGAGCTACTACTGAACCCTTAGATGTATATGCCTAATCTTGTACACAAATTTTATTTCCTTCTGTCTTTCTCCTTGTAGTCTTGCTTCTTCCTTTTGTTTTTCGTAAACAATATGAAATGGTGAAGGGGGTAAATAACCAAAAAAAGTCTTGAGCGAAGACTTATTGGTGTAAGAATGAGGTACTCTCTTGCAAGAGTGTTGAATGTAGACCAAATTCTCATCCCAAGTCTTTGGATGTCTATTGTTGTAACCTCTCAACAATTGCACCATCATCCTATTTACTACCTCAGTTTTTCCATCAGTCTCAAGATGGAAGGTAGTGAAGTACTTCAACTTGGTATGCATTCTTTCCCAAAGCGTTTTCCAAAATATTCCCAAGAAACTACTATCTCGATTATATATGATGGAGGTTGGTAATCCGAAATGTAACCAGACATGGCTAAAAAATAATTCAGCTGCCTCTTGTTCAAAGATTGTATTCTTACAGGGAATGAGTGTTACACATAAAAAATACTCACTTTGATAGTGTCGCAAGTGTCGGTCGCAAGTGTCGCATTTTGCTCACAAGTGTTGCAAATGTCAAGGAAGCATACCTCAATGATGCCTATATCATGCCCTATAAACAACATCAGGAGGAAACTTGGCACATGTCAAACACTTGATTTGGAAGAGGAGGAAAGGTTAACTGGGCTCATGAACCTTTTGCCATCTGAAAACACTCAAAAAACTAAGTTTTTGAAGGAGAGCACTCCCCTATACCTCTTCTGGGAGTGTTGGCGCTCCCCCTTACACTGTCTGGGAGCGTTATAAAGCTTCTTTGGCCCTTCTGGGGGAGTGTTGGTGTCTTTAGGAGTGTTGGTGCTCCCTTTAAGCCTACTGGGGAGCGCTACAGCGCTCTGATGGCCCTTTTAAGGGAGCGTTGCCTATTTTGGGTAGTAGTTAAGTTGTTGAGATGAATGGGGGAAGCATCCTTTCATTCTTGGAAGGCAGTTGGATTCGAATCCTCAATCAAGCCATGATCTTAGGGCAGATCCCTAACTGAAGGAGGAAAATCCTCAACTCACCTTAAAGATATCTCAAGCTGTTGAGCCTCTCCAAGGCTATATAAGCAATCTTTCTCATGGTGAAAGGGGACTGAAAAGAGAGAATCACACCAAACTTATGATCTTATAAGTGGTGCTGGAACAAATATAATTTGGGAGAAAGAGACCTATGATCTCATGGGGAGCAATCAGTGAATCTATCATCATTCAGATTGTGGACCTTTTGAGTAAGGGGTAGACAAGGAGGACTTGACGAAACTGTTGCATTCTATCTACGGTTGTAAGTAATGTTTTGTCCTCATTAATATAATTTGCTTGGCCTTTTTCTTTCTAATTCATGTTCAATTTCACATGAATTTGTCTCTTTAGTAGATATACCTATTTCGGACTAATATTGATAGAGTAGGAAGTGGTCGTACTTTGTTTTTCTACAGGATCCATCGAGGAGTGAAAGATTGGAGCTCAACTCGGAGCATGCGGGGACAAACACTGGTAAAAGGTACTTCTTTTCTCCTTCCTCCTCACACACTAGTCCACCTAGATCTAAAAGGAAGTCAGTGACCATGATAAGCACTTTCTGTCTTAGAGTTAAGAGTCTAGCTCTTTGAGGAGATCTACCTGTCCACAGGGAGATTTTCCTTCAACAGAAACTGGCGACTCCACTGGGGAGTAGCGAATCGAAACTTTTGGTTTTGATTTTTCCTCATAGACCTTGTCTTACCCTCTGATTGTTTTCAGACCTTTTTCACCCCTTTTTGCGTGATTTCACTTGCTGGTTGACTCTTTACCCCATCACACTCAGCTTACCTGTCGAAATTTGATCAAAATTTTGGGTTTTTTGACATTTTTATGAGTTTTTTTAGCCTGGCGCCCCCCTGCCCATGTTAGCAGAGTGCCAACACTCCTTGGAAGTGTTAGACAGAGATTTATAACGCTCTAGTGGCCCTTATACCAGAGCACCAACCCTTTTTGCCCAAAATTTCTTCAAAAAATTACAATTTTTGGAGTTCCAAACCATGTTTCTTCACTTGCTGAGATGCTTTGTGACTCAATGATTCTTCCTTTGACCTTTGACATGCTTCCTCCTGAGAAGTAAACACCTTGTTGTTTATATTTGATGCCCTTCTTCTTTCTTTTTGAGTTTTTGTTGTTGAGAGTTTGAAATCGATCCCCTGCTTTCTTCTCTCCTATCCGACTGGGCGGGAACTCCAGTGAAGGACATCTGAAGTCTGTAACTCTTTTCATTTGGTTCTTTGAGGTCATCTGATCCAATCTCTTTCTCCTTCTTTTTGCATTTTTTATTTTCTTTCTCTTGTTTGATTGCAAAAGGGTGTGTTGTTTATGCGAAATCTGTGTTTTCTTGTCTGAATCTCCTTGATATGAAAGGGTAGTTGGAAGGACAAGTTTTTCATTGAATTGATCATCATTCGCATGAAAACGATAAAAGTACATCTTAATGATTAGTTTGCATATTAGTTTGCATTTATGAAATGTTGTAGCATCATATTGGATTTGATTGAGAACAAAATTGATTGAGGGCATTCCTTATCAAGTGTTTGATAGTGAAAACGACTCTTCCTCTTTCCCTTAAATAGGTATTCATTGATAAGAAATGATTGCTTATCATATTTCATGCATATTTTTGGGAATTGAGTCATCATTCCATCAGTTTCACTTTCGTACACCCTATGAGTAAACAACAACCATTAAAATCAATGCTTAACTAAAATTTATCAGACTTTTTACATCTTTGTTAGCAAACCTACATTCGTTTAAGGTGTAGGGATTTGGAATAGGTTGAAAGGATAACTTTCCAAAACTATCAAACAAACTTAGTATCTTGCGGTAAGGAGAGTTAAATACAATTGTTGTATTGGATTGCTGGGATCCCCGTCTCACACAGGGGTTACGCACGAGGTCGCATTCAGGTGAGTTACGGAGATTATCCCTCCGTGGCCCAACTATTTGTAGTGGTCGGATCGTATATTGGGGGTCACTGGAAGGTATACCCACGATTATGTGTGGGAGCCTTTCAAGCTGATTTCGGACTTGTTATCCTGCCCATACGTTCCAACTGGATTGTCGACTGTACCCGCCCCGGGGCTGACTACGAGTTGGTGACCTTAGTAGCCACAATCTTTAGGGTCTCACACAAGGTGACAGTGAAGGGAAGTATCACTGTACCTGGAACAGACGTTGGTCAAACTCACTCGGGCTCCTTGGAGGGTAAATCCACAATTACTGCATGGAAGCTTGCACCAAGGCATAAGTCCGTTAAGCAGGTCGCCAACGTAACTGATCCACCCGCTCTATCCCCACCCCTTCCTATTTTGAGCTCGCGATGTTGGGTTTCATCACCAACTAGTGGTTTCATCATAGGAAGGTTTGTTTGATTGATTGCTTCTCAGATCCATAGCGTGTGTTGTCTATTTTACTTAGTGGACCTTAGGTCGAGTCAATGTTAATGGCATCGAATCCTAGGAGTACCAATGGAGGAACCCCTTCTCCTACGGAACCTTATACTTTTCCTTCGTTTGGAAACTTTGGTCCTCCATACATTTCCACACTGAGTCTTCCAGGACTCACTATTGGATTACCAGTTTGGTTGTTCCCCACTCCGGTGATCCCAAATCCTCCCAATGTTTCAGTTGCACCTAATACTTTGGATGTCAATACACCACCCACACATCAACCTCATGTCGACTTTTCACCTTCTTTGTCCATCAAGTCTCCTTCCATTTCTCCTTCTTCACCTAGTGAAAACTCTAAAGCAAGTAGCCAGGTTGATCATAAGAAGAAGAAACGGAAAGAGAAGAAGAAGAAGAACCTGAAAAGGACAAAGACCCCAACAACATCAGATGTTGGCTCTAAGAAACCAGTTACTGTTAATAGTACTGGGAGTTTTGATGAGGTCAACAAGATTAAAATGAAGAATCCAAAACCCAAATTGCATTGCAGCCTTTGCAAGGGTGACCACTTTCTGAGGGATTGCCCCGGTCTTACCCAGGTCTTAGAAATGTGGTCCTCCATGTCATCGGCCTCTGTCGGCCATGTCGATGATACCTCGTCAACTAGTGATGTTCAGGTTGGTAAGAAGAAGAAAACTGTCAAGTTCCCTTGCATGTTATGTAAAGGTAATCATTACTCTCACCTTTGTCCTCGCATGGACGAGGCTTCTTCTCTTTTGGAAAAACTTCAACTTCCAAAAGGTTATCGTAAGCTTTCCTTCGACCCATTGTTGGTTGATGGACTGGTCAATCCGGTTCCATGCCCGATCAGTCTGGTTGATCAGGTGGTCAATCTAGTTTCCTCCTCAATTGAACCACAAACCCAAGTAGCTGATCCAATTCCGTCATCGATCAGCCCCACTCTTCATCAAAAGAGTGACACCAAAGTGGTCGATTTGTTTTCATCCTTGGTCGATCCCACTCTCCTTTTAGAGAGTGACACCAAAGAGGTTGATCCATTTCTACCCGTCAACCCCATTCTTCCCTTGGAGAATGAAACTCAAGTGGTCGATCCAGTTTCTCCATCGATCGATCCCATTCCTCCATTGAGGAATGCCAAAGTGACTAATCTAGTCCCTTCCTCGTTCAGTCCCACTCTTCCTCTGAAGAGTGCCAAAGTGGTTGAGCCAGTTTCACCATCGGTCGATCCCATTCCTCCGTTGAGGAATGTCAAAGTGATTGATCCAGTCCCTTCCTCGGTCAGTCCCACTCTTCCTCTGAAGAGTGCTAAAGTGGTCTATCCAAGTCCACCATTGGTTGATCTGATCCAATCATCGGTCGATCCTACTCCCCTTCTAGAGAGTAAACCCGATACTGCCCATGTTTTTCTCATTAATACAGACTCTACCGTGCCTCCTCCTTCTCCTTTGAAACCCCCTCCAAGTACTGAAGCCATCCTTTTTGATTGGGTTGCGCTAACTGGACCTCGTCTTCCCTCTCACATCCCTTTCTATATTACAGTACAGGTTCATGGTCGGGACGTTCCTCAAACGCTGATAGATGAAGGTGCATTCATTAGTATTTTGTCTTATGTTGCTTGGTACGCTTTGGATTGTCCACAGCTTGCACCAGTTACACAGAATCTGTTAGCTTTTAACAGAATAACTAGTCAACCTTTAGGGATCCTTCCTCAGTTTCCTGTAACTTTGGGAGGGAAAACTGTCTTTATCGATGTCATGGTAGTCC
>JZKD02S1668408.1:123568-161989 GCA_000966675.3 Picea glauca
GTGCTATTGCTTTATATTATCAAGAAGGATATTATTCTTGCTTGTTGTTTTGTTGACCTTGCTCCAAGTCACATGAGGAATCTATAGCGAAGGTTGCAAAAGGCAACCTGCTAAAGGAGAGACCATGAATGAAGCAATCATCAGTGGAAAAGAAGAAGGTGGGTCACTCGGAAGCTACCATTGAAGAATCCATGTGAACTCTAGAAGATTAGCTCACATCAACTAAAAGGCGCTACCATACATATGCAAAGTTGTCACAAGTTTACCAGAACCCAAGGTTGATCAAGAAGGCATATGCAATGGATGTGCGCAAGGGAAGAATATCAAGAACCCTTTTCCAAAGAGGGGCAGCAAAGCAGAAGGAGTACTGGAACTCATTCATTCATACATGTGTGTCCTAATGCCATCATCCTCCATTAATGGCTATGTATACTATGTATCATTCATTAATGATTATTCTCGTAAAAGACCTGGATATATTTGAAGTGTTCAGCAAGATCAAGGAATTCAAAGCCTTGATTGAAAACCTTTCTGTAAGGAAGATTAATATACTCAGGTCAGATAATGGAGGAGAATATACCTCAAAAGTGTTTGTGAATATCTGCAAAGATGTTGGGATCAATATCCCCAACAAAACGGTGTAGTTGAACGGAAGAACAGAACCATACTGGAAGCTGTGAAGACTATGATCCATGATCAAGATCTTCCTATGTTCTTATGGGAAGAAGCAGCAAGATAGTTGTTTATGTGCAGAATCGATTATCCCATAGCACACTTGGGCTCAAGACACCAGAAGAGATGTTCACTGGAAGGAAGCCAGAGGTAAGCCATCTCAAAATATTTGGTTGTCCAGTGTTTATTCATATACCAAAAGAGAAAAGAAACAAGTTGGAACCCTCCGGAAAGAAGGGAATATTTGTGGGATACTTTGAGGTATCCAAGGCCTTCAGAATCTACATACTTGGTCACCGCCATATTGAGATCAGCAGGGTCGTGACCTTTGATGAAGAAGTAGCACTTAAGAAATCAAGAAGATTCTAGCTTGAAGAAGTGTATGAAGAGGAACCTGTAAATCCCAGGACTATAGAATCCGTGAAAGAAGTTCCCAGAGCTGCAGAACCAGTAAGGGAAGTCATAACTTCCACTGATGAGGAGACTCCTGAAGACCATGATATAACAGAAGTTCAAGAACCTCCTCAAATGACCTTCTCCCATAAAAGAAATCTTGCTTGGGCAAGAGAGCTTATTCAAGATGGAGAGAAGTATGGTGTTCTAGAAGGAACCTCGAGATAGGTGAAAAGACCAAAGCCATTCTCCAGTTACACAGCTTTGATGTGTGACCTCCTAGATGAGGAGCCTACCTTCTTTGAAGAAGCCATTCAAAAGAAGGAATGGGAAGATGCCATGACAGAGGAATACCAATCCATAATGAAGGATGAAGTATGGGAAATAGTTCCCAAATCGAAGAATAAAGATGGGGTATCCTACAGATGTCTCTTCAAAATAAAACATGCTTCTAATGGAAGTATTGAGAAGTATAAATAAAGATTTGTCACTCGTGGCTTTTCCCAGAAAGAAGGCATTGACTATGAAGAGACATTCGCTCCTATAGCCAGATACACTTCGATCAGAACCATCATAGCCCTTGCAGCTAAGATGAAATGGAAGCTGCACCAGATGGATGTGAAGATAGATTTCCTAAATGGTGTTATCAAAGAGGAAGTGTATATAGAGCAACCCCAAGGATTTGAGGTTGAAGACAAGAAGTTTCATGTCTGCAGATTGAAGAAAGCCTTATACGGATTGAAGCAAGCTCCCAGAGCTTGGTATGGCCGTATAGAGTGTTTCTTGATGAGCTTAGGCTTTACCAAGAGTAAAGAAGACTCAAATATCTACTTCAAAATTATGGATAATGAACCAGTAATCTTACTATTGTATGTGGATGACTTATTCTTAACTGGAGAAGAAAAGCTCATCGCTAAATGTAAAAAGAGACTTGCCACAGAATTTGAAATGAAAGACCTTGGTGTAATGCATTACTTCTTAGGCCTTGAGGTATGGCAGAGTCTAGAAAGTATCTTCCTTAACCAAGGGAAGTACATGGTCGAAATCTTAAAGATATTCGACATGCTAGAATGTAAGTCCATGAATACACCCATGGAAGCGAAGTTGAAGTTGTTGGTTGATACTTCGTCAGATTTGATAGATGCCACACTGTACAGACAGATTATTGGATCACCGATGTACCTGACGAACACCAGACCAGACATCTGATTTGCAGTGCACACCTTGAGTCAGTTTCTGATAGAGCCCAGACGTGTTCACCTAGTGGTTGAAAAACATGTGATGAGGTACCTTAAAGGTACAATGGATTATGGTCTCAGCTATGATGGAGATCATGACTTCACATTGAGTGGATATACTGATGCAGATTGGGCAGGAAGCTTTGCTGACAGAAAAACCACTTCTGGATGTTGTTTCAGTTTGGGATCATCCATGATCTCGTGGCAGAGTAGGAAGCAATCCAGTATTGCTCTCAGCACATCGGAAGCAGAGTACATTGCTGCATGTTATGCTAGTTGCGAAGCTATATGGCTTTGAAAGTTGTTGACTGCCTATTTGACTTGGAGATGAGAGCAACCATGATTCTATGTGACAACCAGAGCTGCATAAAGATGATAGAGAATCATGTATTCCATGACATGTCGAAGCACATAGAGATCTGATATCATTTCATCCGCGACATGGTACAGAGAGGAGCCTTGAAGCTTCAGTACATTAGCACGGATGAACTAGTTGTTGATGTGTTTACCAAACCTCTATCTCGTGTAAAGTTTGAACACTTTCGAGATAAGCTTGGTATAGTCCAAAAGGACCCTCCCTAAAAGGGGGAGTATATATATATTCCTTGCTTCTGACCTCGTTGTTAGACGTAAAGTAAGATGAGTCATTGCTTCTGACCTCACTGTTAGACGTAAAGCAAGATGTTGTGTGTGTTCCTTGCTTCTGACCTCGTTGTTAGACGTAAATCAATATGTTGTGTGTGTTCCTTATTTCTGACCTCGTTGTTAGACGTAAAGCAATATGAGTCATTGCTTCTGACCTCGCTGTTAGACGTAAAGCAAGACGTTGTGGGTATTCCTTGCTTCTGACCTAGTTGTTAGACGTAAAGAAAGATGATTCCTTTCTTCTGACCTCGTTGTTAGACGTAAAGCAATATGATGATGTGTTCCTTGCTTCTGACCTAGTTGTTAGATGTAAAGCAAGATGATTCCTTGCTTATGACCTCATTGTTAGATGTAAAGCAAGATGATGATGTGTTCCTTGATTCTGACCTAGTTGTTAGATGTAAAGCAAGATGATTCCTTGCTTCTGACCTTGTTGTTAGACGTAAAGCAAGGTGATGATGTGTTCCTTGCTTCTGACCTAGTTGTTAGACGTAAAGAAAGATGATTCCTTGCTTCTGACCTCGTTGTTAGACATAAAGCAAGATGATGATGTGTTCCTTGCTTCTGACCTAGTTGTTAGACGTAAAGCAATATTATTCCTTGCTTCTGACCTAGTTGTTAGATGCAAAGCAAGATGTGACTGACACTGAGCTACCAGCTTAACAGCTGTGACATTGAGCCAATGTAGTATTGTGATGTGCCAGCCCAGTGTTGTGATGTGGTATCATTTTTACTGATACATATTGATGCAGATGATGATGGCATTATTTCGAGAATGACGATGTTGTCGATGAAGAAAACTTTCGATGACTCATAAATGTGCCAGCCAATGTTCCAAGATGATATTGATGATATTGTCCTCCTTATTCCACTGATGATGCAGACCTCTCTCGCCTGATGTTGTTGAAGAATACCCTTCTTGTTAAGGGGGAGTGTTGAAATAATGTAACTGCAAAGAGTATTCTTATTATTATCGATATATTATTTATAAGAATAATCCCCATTGTGGATTAATCATGTCGGTAATTGTATCAGGACCAAATCCCCTTTTGAGGATTGGTCAACAGACAATTGTAATAGGCAGAATAAGAAGTTGGCCCCAGCAGTTATTATTGAGACCTAGAAATATAATAAAGGTGGGTTTACCCACCCAGAGTGAAAGGTCGGCCCTGCCAATGAAGACCCTTCACACATGCCAGTCTTGTATATATAGAGAGGCTAGCGCCTCACTTTATCACACAACACACTTGCTCATTTTCTAAGAGGCAAGCTGCAACTTACCAGTTGGAGAGGGGGAGAAGAGTGGCACATCTTTTGGAGAGGAATTTCTGTATTGGTTTGAGTTATCTCTTGACATTGTATTGGCAATTTATGATAAGGAATTTTTTGTTGGGTTTTCTTCCCCTAGAGGGTTTCCCAGGATAAATGTTGTGTCTCTTGTGAATGTTCATTTCTCAGTGATCTTGTTCTTATGTTACTCTTATCTATTGAAATGCAAAGAACTATAATAATGGCATAAACATTAACACTAACCACTCTTACAAACCTTGTCTTGTTTTAAACGTTTTCTTCCATACGTCTTCCTCTTTTATCCTCACTTGGTGGTATCCTGATTTGAGGTCCATATCAGTGAAGAATTTGCCTGGTTGCAGTTGATCCAACAAGTCATCAATCCTTGGAAAAGGGTATCTATTACTGATGGTGATCTTATACAGAGCACGGTAGTCAATGCACATTCTCAAGATTACATCTTTCTTTAGAACCATGATGATGGGTGAACCACATGGTGATGTACTAGGTCTGATGACTACCTGCTCCAATAATTGTTGCATCTACTTTTTTACTTCATCTGCCTTGTTGAAGGACTACTTGTACATCCCAATATTAGGTAGTGGTGACTTTGGAAACAACTGAATCTTTTGTTCAAACTTTCTCTTGGGTGGAAGTCCCTTAGGCTCTTGAAACACTTCCTTGTAGGCATCAATCAGCTGTTGTAGTTGTTGACATTGATCGCCACTACATCCTTCCAAGGATGCCTTCATCTCCAACTCGTTTCCTTCTCCTTGTTGACTTCCTTCTCACAAGAACAACAAGACAAACTTCTTTGTACTACCCACGATTATTCTAGCCTAATGAGCGTTGATGAGAGAAGGATTAGACTTTTCCTTGTGTGCATTTATGTAAGACACCCAACCCCCTAAGTACCCTTTTTAAGAGATGGGGTATTAAAATTCTCTTTTTCTTGACCATACCAAAGCCTCTTCTCAAAGGCGCCATCGTCTTCTTCTCGTCGAGATCTTTCCAACAACTATCACCATGCTCAAAACTGAGCTTTGAATCAAACGTTATGGCATTCCAAAGTTTAGACCTTCTTGGTCAAAGTCCACCTCACCACCACGTGGCTCCACATCACCCTTGTTCCCCAACGTTGTACTGACGTTTCATAACACATCACCCTTCTAGCACAGATGTGGTTGTTGATGTGGCCCCTGACATATTGGACCTCGACCCTTCCACACTCATCCACCTTGCTATGCATTTCTCTAATACTTGATACTCTAGGGTATATTCCTACCAGGGCATCAACCCATCATTCCACTAGGGAATCAGGATATCGATCCTTGGGTAAACAAACCTTACCGCTTACAAATCCAACACCCGGGCCGATGTCCTAGATGGCACCTCAAACATGTGGCACTACCACGATCAGCCACCTGGCCAAACACATAGGCCTCTCATTTCCTTCCAAGTGGGGTGACATGTGGCACACATACTATGTCATGGGTCGCCCCCTCAAGGTGTTGAATCCCCATGACATGTGGCACATTCTTCGCTCAACACAAGGACCTCCCATGTGTATTGACATGATATATACGTCAGCACAAAATGCTTGGTATGTCCATCCAGGAACTGACACTTGTCCATTGTTCAATTATTGGGTAATGTCATCCTTCCCTACTCTAATTTTGCAAGGTAAGTTTGGAACCATTCCCATAACCTTGCCTTACTAGGCTATCGACCATTGGGATGGATCTGAACTTGTACAAACTTCTTATGGGGGTTCGATGTTCTGATACCCTGGGCATCAACTCCCTTCTGAGATTTTATGAGATCAATGGTTGAGATCACTGGACTCTCATATCCAACAACCAATATTTATTTGCACTAAAATCACTGGTATTCTCCCAATGGGCCCACACTTGACCTGACAACTAATCATATGTCGATACGTGTCTCCCTTGGAACACATTGGTTGTCATGTTGGAAATGACACATCACAATGACGTTGGATTCTCTCCTGAGTTTGACATGTGGCACTTAATATCGCATCACATTTATCTCCCTCATAATGCCAAATCACCTTGACATGTGGCCCAATCACCACTTGACACGTGGATCCAACCACCATGTGACATGTGGACCAACCACCATGTGACACATGGACCAACCATCATCTACTGACGTGTGTGTATGTGTCATTCCAGGGAAAAATAACTCGTCCAATTAAGAGATGACACATGTCTAATTCCTATTGGTTGACCATGTCTTTTGACGTCATCCTCCTTTGCTCGCAGGCCTACAAGGGAGGTGGGATCCTTACTCGAAACCTTTCCCTACCAGGACACCAAGCCATTAGCTTAATGACCTATCATGAGAACATGATCTTGAAACATAATTCTTCTAGGGGCATGATGCTTCGGTACTCCAGGCACTTGAACCCCTCATGAGTTTAGATATTAGATAGATGACCGAGATCTCTCGGACTATAGATTCAATGGTCGTTGCTTCAAGTCGATGTTTCCAAAGCGTCAAGCCTGTTAGGTTCCATACTTAACATGTGGGCTATTCAACCACCGCCATGTGGTTCCCTCGGCCATGTTATCATGTTATGTGGCTTCCACGTCTCCCGTGACATCACCTCTTTTATTTTGTACTCACTAACATAGGGGTTGGAACACTGTGATGGAACCTGAGCACTAGTGTTGGCATACAGAGACATCCTAATAAATTTGGCTTGGAAGTCTTCTAGGGCATGGTACGCTGATACCCCAGTTGTGGTTTCCCTCTTGAGCTTCTTATGAGATCAATGGACCTGATTACTCGACCTATATATCTAACGGTCAAGGATTAAGGGCGATCATCCAAATATCTCTCACCCACCAGACTCATAACCAACCACGAGATGACATGTGTCCTCCTCTGACACAATGGCCTCCGCATTGACATGATACATCATCGCGATGTCAGTCACTTTTTATTTTACCAGCGAAAGGGAGGAATTGTGCAGGGAAACCTTGTCCCACCAAATATTGATATATCAATATTTGACATGGCCTATCACACAGGTTTTGTAACACCCCTATTTCCCCCAGCTTGTAAATATAACTATAACTTTCCAAAAGGCTATGGGAAAATTAAAAATGTGTGGATGTTCGAAATTATGAACCTTTTGTTAGAAAAGGTAATGTATGTATTTATGTTATTAATTAAAACTGGATAGTGTTGCACAATTGTTGAACGGGATTGCCAAGATAGATCATGATGCTATGAGAGAGATGGTGAGGGGAACCAACAATGATTGAGATGACCCCCACCAGACCAGTACCGTATTGGATTTAAATTATTCAGACCCAAAATAGTCCTCTAACCCAGAAATAAATTACCAGTGAGCTTGGTAGTTGGGAAGCCCTCCTCAAGAGTTAATGAGGAGATGGGCAGAGTACCCATCTAAAAGACTACCTGATCTAACCACGAACTGGGGAATCGTACCTATGCAATCTTGTTGAGGAAGGCAATAAAATAGGGGAATTTGTGAGGAGAGGGGGTTGGCAGAGGAAATGAGTCGAGAGACCATTCTTCCGGAAAGAGAGAGCAAGTGCATCTCTCAGAGTTCTGCAGAGAACTGAAAAATAATCTTGCTATGGGTGCAAGAAGTTATTGGCAGTATTTTCAGTCCACCTGATAAATGGGGTTGCAGGAAGATGACTGACTGAGGAAGCACTCGTTGCAGGCCCCCTTGATTGGTGAAAATAAAACCAATTTCCAAGTTCGTGTGGGAGGAGGAGAGTAACCTCCATCCCTGACTATCGTTAAACAAGAATGAAGAGTCTCTCTCATAGCATCATGGTCTAGCTAGGGGGTGGCCAGCTATAAATTCATTTAGGAGTGGTTGTGCCTATGGTTGGGTCGAAACAGACACCCCTCTCAACAGTTGCTTCACGATTCCAGTTTTCTTAATAAGTATTCTCTGATCCTATGTACTAGAGTTGACATAATGATTGAATGGGTGTGTCTATGACTAAGATTTGCAGTGCTTGATTTATATTAGAAATGCTTATTATTCTTCTGTAAACCTTGATTTTGAATGGTTTCTGGTTGTTTCCTCTTAGCAGCAGGAGAACTAATAGATATCGGTCTTGAAATTAATTTAGGAACAAGTTCACTGTTCTTGTACTAGTCGAATAATACATTTTCTTGTTTTAGAACTTAAGTTCTGTAAATGGAAGACGTGTGCTTCAAACCAGTCGACCAAGAGACCAAGGGATCATTCCCACGCCCTTAACCAAATCTTGGGTAAGAAATATGAGTGTAGCCCCTGGGGCTCAACAAAGTTCCATATGACCAAGACCTTGGAACCCTTCACTAGGTATGAAAGGAGCTAAGATATTTTGGCTTCAAAACTGTGAGATTTCGGAGCTCCGGGATGCTATGACTTTACAACCTTCAAAACCAACCAAAGGCAACCTGCGGGTGTGGTTACCGGTGAGGTTGACTAACATCTGTAGGTTCCCTTAACCATGACCATGGTAATTGTCCCATCGTTAAACCCTGATCCACGCCGAACTCGTGAAGTAACAAGAATGGTAGATCCAAGGATGCATTGGGATCTCCCATGACTATTGGATCTATGTTGTGGTCAGTCCGGCGTTGACCACTCTAATTGAAAAGGAGTGTCAAGTGGGTAGAACCCATGAACTCCGAAGTTGCAAAGCGACGAGGACCATTGATCCAAGGATTCTTTGGGATCCTTCCTGACCGTTGGATCTAGACTGTGGTCAACCCAGTGCTAACCACTCCATGAGTAAAGAGGAAGTTACACAGCAGATTCCCTAAACATTGAAGTCGTGAAGCAATAGAGGTCGTAGATCTATGGATCTACATGTACCTATCTCGATCATGGGATAAAAGGGACCTTGGGAGGTTGTTGGTAGGATTTCATACTTCAGAGCTCTAGGAGAGTTCGTAGGTAGGAGAGTCTAGAGGCTCCCAGAGGTTATCCGTCTTGAGTGATGTGGCACGCTGACGTCACCCAAGGTGATGTGGACCAATGTTCGGCATGCCATGTGCCACCTTGATTCATTCCCTTTACAGACCTTAAAATCCATTTAGAACATGACACATGTCACCCATTCATAGGGTCATATGTCATCTCTACCATATGTCACATTTCGACACCTTGGCACACACTTGTTTGGCCTGATAGAAGGTGGAGTACCCGGGACACTGGGAGTTCAGGACTTCAGGAGAGTTGGGAGGATGGAACATTGGGGTTAACTGGCAGAAGAACCAGACCCACCTATCCTTGTCTCTACGTTTAATGTGCCACCACATGTTAGTGTGGACCCTTCGAGAGTCTGGGGTTTCAGAATTCCATAGAATTGGGTGTAGTTACTAGTATTTTAGATAAGTTGAAAGGGAAAAAGAATAGAGACACGTGGAAATATTCTGAGGCTTCAGGACTTTGGAGGATATGCATGTAGAGAAAAGGGGCCTTCATTGTCGAAGCATTGAACGTCGAAACCCCTCAAGCTTATGTGTTAAACAAGGATGCAGATTTGTTGTTGGATTCAATAGTGAATGGATTTCCACCATAGATGTAGGATTACTGGGAAAATCCAAGACTTAGGGGAACTTGGGATGGTATGAATGAGACGAACCCATGTGGACACCACATGGCTCTTGACCCATAACATGGGAAAATATTTAGAATGGTGTAACTCCCAATCCAGATCTTGGATTTGAGCATCGTGGCAATTCTTAGAAATCTCCTGGCAAGCAGAAGAGTATGGAGATCCTAGAAATAGGATTCGAGACGTTTAAGGAAATATAATTTATGATGCCCCATCCCAAGCAAAGGATAATTAGGGGTTGGGTGTGTTATAGAGTGGTATGAGAGCATGGAAACAACACTTGGCCTGCTTAGGCTCACGAACGAGTCACATAAAAATATTATTAGAAAAATATTAAGGGGCAACACCCTATCATACCCCATTTATAAGAATCATATCCAAACCTCCGCTAAACGAAGGAATGAAACTTTATACTGTTGTTATATCTTTTGAAATTATGAACTATATGTTGTTGATGTTCCAAATAAAGAAGTTCAATTCACCTTACAAATTTTATTTGATGTTCATAAACTAGTAGAGACTTAACTAACAGAGAATGTCTTATCAGCACTCTAGAAATCAATGGACAGAAGGAAAACTATAGCGTAAAGGATGGTGACACACCATGAGTTGGGGTAAATATCCAGCAATAGAGAAGAAGAATCTGATGAGAGGAGGGTGGTGCAAAACCCCTCCAAATTTGGTTGAAACTGTAAGAAGCCTCATGGCAGAGTTACAGAGTTGTAAGGCTGACAATGAAAGGCTGATAAAATAATAGGAAAAACAAACTAAAATTAGCGTAGCCCTACTGCAAAGCCTATAATATATACAAAGGAAGCTACAAAATGGACCAACAGCCAGTCATGTGGAAAAACATAATACTAAGAAAAATAAAATTCCACCTGGGATATGAAAGCATGGTCCTAAAAGTGGCCACACAAGGAGGAGCACCTCAAAGAAGGCCCAACCTAGATCCAAGAGGCATTCAATGGAAGAATCTTCTAATGAGGAACCTAACAACTCCAAGGAATTTTCTAGTAGTGAGACTAGTTCACATTCGCGGAGGAGAAGAAAGAAGAGGAAACATTCCAAGAGACATGACCCTGAAGAGTTTAAGAAAGCCAAACCACCAAATTTTGATGGAGAGATTAAAAAGGAGGAAGAAGCAGAAGTTTGGCTACTCTGCTTGAAGAAATACTTCAGAGTCCATGACTGCTCTGAAAACTTAAAGGCCGAAATAGCCATTTTCAACTTGAATGGAAAGGCTTCCATTTGGTGGGAGGACCTTAGGAGTGTGAAATAAATCCATGAGAAGTACTTGTCATGGACACAATTTGAGAAATACTTTAAGAAGAAGTATATGTCTGAAAAATATTGATGGGAAGACCAAAGAATTCTATGAACTCAAGTTAGGAAAAATCATGATAGATGAATATATCAACAAATTTCTTGACCTGATGAGGTATGTGCCCTACATAAAGGATGAAAAGGGAAAGATGCAACGATTTATTAGTGGACTTCCTCGGTCCTTTAGGGACATAATTGAATTTAATGAGCCAAAGACTTTACAAAACACTATCTCGAAGGCAAGGTATTGCTATGAGAAATTCAAGAATAAGTCAGAACCTCATGAGGACTGGAAGAAGAAAAGTAATTAGGGATTCAAGAAGAAGGGGTTTAAACCCTCAATAATTAAGAACCATGGGAAAGGTTCTAAGATGAGCCTTCCTACTAAAATTGTATATCAACATAATTTCCCATCTCAGAGTGGTAATAAACCCTTTGGAGTAGCCCCAAGTAATATTGATAACACAAAGAGAGAACTCTTGAAATGTTGGGGTTGTGGAGAAGAACATAGGTTGAGGGATTATCCACATAGGAAACAAAACAATAGAAGGGTCTATAACATCCATGAGGCTACCACAGTCAATGATGTGGCTAGGAGCATGCCACAAATTTATGAAACCTTGGATAATAGACAAGCTGACGTCCAAGATTCGGTGATGGAGATGGAAGGTATGATTTCCAACGACCTAGTTTCCATTTTAATTGACCCCGGTTCTAATATGAGTTATGTTTCCCCTCAAACTATTGAGAAATATAAATTGCAGCAAGTAAAACATGCTAAATCATGGCTAGTACAACAAGCCACTGGAACCAAAATAAAGGTAACAATGGTCATACCAGCATGTCAATTCATTATGAATGGATTTCCCAGCCGAGCAACCCTAAACATGCTCCCTTTAGGATCCTATGATCTGTTGATTGGCATGAATTGGTTGGCTGACCATAAAACCAAGGTGGACTACTAAAATAAAACTTTGGAGTGTGAAGATGAAGAAGGGAGAAAAACCAGCCTACAAGGAATTCAAAAGCATGTCTCAATGAGACAAATATCAGCTTTCCAAGTGAAGAAGTATTATAGAAAAGGATGTCCTTTGTATGAAATACAAGTGTTGAACTCTGTTGAGAACAACAAACAAGGCCTAGAGGACCATCCCATATTAAGAGAGTATAAAGATGTATTTCTAGAAAAGGTACCAGGTCTACCTCCAAGAAGGGATATCGACTTTTCAATAGAACTTGTACCAGCAGCAGTGCTAGTGTCTAGAACACACTATAGAATGAGTACACCAGATCTAGTGGAACTCAAACTAAAGCTAAAGGAGATGTTGGAAAAAAGCTACATTCGTCCTAGTGTGTCTCCATGGGGAGAAATAGCCTTGTTTTTGAAAAAGAAGGATGGCACACTCAGGATGTGTATAGACTATATATAACTCAATAAGATGACCATTAAGAACAAGTATCCCTTTCCAAGGATTGAAGACTTGTTTGACCAATTAATGGGTGCTACAATTTTCTCCAAGATTGACTTGAGGTATGTATACCATCAAGTACGAATTAAGGATGAATACATCCACAAAACATCCTCTAGGACAAGACATGGGCACTATGAATTTGTGGTGGTGCTATTTGGGCTTACCAATGCACCAACCACTTTTATGTGCTTAATGAATAATGTACTCATAAAGTTCTTGGATAGATTTGTATTGGTTTTCATTGATGATATCCTAATCTATTCTAATATTAGGGAAGAACATGAAGAACATATCAAGTTAGTGCTTCAAGTGCTAAGAGAACATCATCTCTATGCTAAATTTAGTAAATGTGACTTTTTCCAAAAACAAGTCCATTACTTAGGGCATGTTATTTTTGAAGAAGTTGTGGCGGTCGATCATGACAAGATCAAATCCATTATGGATTGACCTACCCCAAAGGATGTATCTGATATCAAATCCTTTATGGACTTAGTAGGATACTATAGAAGATTCATAAATGGATTCTCCAAGATTGGTTTCCCAATCACCTCCCTTCAGAAAAAGGAGCTAAATTCATTTGGACACCAGAATGTGAAGAGAGATTCAAAGAGATGAAATACCTTCTAACCAACCACCTATGTTTAAGATTGTAGACCCAAACAAGGACTTCCTTGTGTTTACAAATGCTTACAAGGAAGGGTTCGGAGGAGTCCTTATGCAAGAAGGACATGTGATTTGCTGGGAATCGAGAAAATTGAATGAGCATGAAATCAATTATGTGACCCATGATTTGGAATTGGTTTCCATAGTGCATGCTTTGAAAATGTGGAGGCATTACCTCCTAGGTAGAATATTTGTGCTTATGACAAACCATAGTGGGTTGAGATATTTGTTTGATCAACCAAAACTCAATGCTAGACAAGCTACATGGATGACTCTCCTTAGTGAGTTTTGTTAGCACTGAAAGTCACACTTTGACTGCTAAAGTGTATGCTCATCACCCATCAGAATGTAAAAGATAATTTTTGGTTTTAATAGGTGGATCGGCAAGATGGAAAAAGAAAGGGAGAGGGCAGCAAACTGCATATCAATAGTCTACACCAATGGGAAATGGAGTCATAAACATTCTACTCATCGAAGGCACTAAAGTTGCTCAACAGAAAATAATATTATATGATGATAGTTGGAAGAATGATGAAGGAAAGCATAAGATAGAATGTTCACTAAATAGATATCCTCTCAGTTTAATAAATCAACAAATACTTGAATAAAACAATGGTTGATGGGAAAAATTACAACAAAGCCTTTGTTGCTTAGGGATCCATAAATCATTGGCAGCCTTTGATCCTCAAATATGCAATATATTCAAATAAGAAGATATATAAAACAAAATAATTACAATCTAAAAATCACATCTCTCATGAGTCTTCAATAGCAGTAATGATTACAATCATAAAATGCCCTCACGCTTACAAATGAACACACACGGGGAAATTGTCTGTTGCTACTATCTCTAGCCTCTCTTGGCTCATGAATCCAGCCCCTCTTGAAGAGATCCCTCCTCTCTTATATATAAAATAAAATCAAAATATCCTTAGGAGGTCGAATCCCATCTCTTTCATTGGATTCTAGGCCTTGGATCTAGGTGGCAATAGTCAAAGAGACAAAAATCCAACAAACTGTTAATTTTCAGGAAATTGTTGGAAGTCTATAATAAATTGTTTCCAACTCACTGCATGAGGTCTTTAATGGAGATAAAACTTAGGTACAGGTGTCCCTTGACATCTAACTGATCAATGAGAAGTCATTCTAACCCTCCTTGACAGGTGGCAACCTCCCAACAAGGCGAATATCCAACAACTATGCAAAACAGAGAATTTGCAACACATTTCGTAGCGCATTGGTGTTTTAATTGTTTCTATCAAATGCGAAACTGGGTCAGGCTGAAATTTGGTCAGAAAGTCAACAAGGATATCATCTTCCTCCACAAAATATTTCAGAGAAACCCACATCACCGTTTTGGATTTATGATCAAATATGTAAAAGCAGCTGCTACAGGAAATTTTGTAGCGCATTTTGTGGCATATGTCTCAATTCGCAACACCTGAGCTAGTTCGCAGCACCAAAGGAAAATCAAGTAGTCAAACCCCTCTTGACCTCCAAACAAGAAAAAAATTTGCATGGAGTACCTGATGGCTATGAGGTTGACACTGGTGATTTCAGAATTTCACTCAGATGCCTACAAGTTGCCTAACCTCCAACCCTCTTCCTTAACTAGTTCGTAGAGTTAGTTCGCAACGCAAACTCAAATATAGTTTGCACACTTTGAGGAGGTTGTTAGTTGATGGTGTGACATAATACCTGGAGATATGGTTAAATGTAGTCTCTGGAAACCATAAATCCTCTTTTACATGATCAATCTTATGTGTTAACATCTGGCTCCACAGGGGATGGAGACCTCCCTATGAGGCTCCAAGAATCATGCAGTTACAGTGCCTTTTCCATTGGGTTGATGGAGTCTTATTCAAATACCTAAAGCAAACTGAAAACTGAAAAGCTTGAACATGAGTTTATTTATATACATGACCCTACTCTAGCTGACTTTTACAATTTGCTTAGATGAAAACAAACTTCCACCATAGCCACTCAAACTGTTTAGTAACAGAATTCTTCTCTTCACTACAAATGATCCATAAGAAGAAAGAAAAGTGTGACAATTGAATAAATACATTCTTAGGATCACCAATATAACCTCCAAATGCTGACAAAATGTTAAAATTTGCAAGCTCCAAAGCATTTGAAAAGTGCAACTCCATGTATTCATTGACATGGTCATGAAACTGCTGGCAAGGCATACTAAACTGGTAAAAAGTTACCTCCTTTATTTCATCATTTATCACATGTTGTTTGATTTTCTCAACATGTACAGGTGGATAAAGGACTGATGAAAGAATTTTTTGGTTGAATGGTTTCTCCTCATCTTCAGAACCACCTGTGGGATGACTGCTAATCATTTATGCATGTACTGTAAGAATAGTTTGTTGCTCATACACATGGTTTTTATCAAAACAGGGATGTTCATTTGTTGGTGATGGATAAGATATCAGCTACATATGTAATTCCCATTCAACACCTCTGTAGAATTCCCAAGGATCAGACTCATAATCATCATATACAAGAATTGTGCTAAGAGGTTCCAAAGAAAACATAGAAAAATTATGTTCATCACCATCACTCGTATATTCATCAAAAATAGGTTATTATTGGCCAATATTTGAAACAAATTCTTCATCATAAGCAGGGTTGCTAAAGACATTTGTTTCAAGAACAGAAATTTCCTCTACATTTTCTTCATAAGAGCAACAAGCAAAATTTGCCTTCAATTCTGAAAAGGTAGGAAAAAACAAAGAGGAAACTTCCTTAGTTTTTATACCTAACTTATCATTTATATCAGCTTCATAGTTAGTAGAAATGTTTATTGTATTTTTATGATCAAAACTATCATTTAAATCTTCATCCAATATAGAGGAACAAGAAGAAGAAAGCGTTGATCCTTCACCGATTTCCTTGACTAGGTTATCTTCTTCAACTTCATAGTCAGGAGAGCCACTTGATGCAGCTTGAACACTTTTCTCATATTCCTCACAACAATCATGAAAAATAAACCTAGAGGACTAATACCTTTTATAGTGAAAATTGAAAGCAACATGGAATTCTCTCAAGGTGGATTAGCTTACAGCCAGGAGAGAAAAGTACCAGTCTCTGTCATCATCCTTTAGGGAGAACATAAACATTTTCAATAAGACATCCTCATGATGTAAGTTCAATTGCTCCATGAATTGATGAAAATCAATGAGATGTTGAACAGGATCATCATCCTTTTCTTCTCTGAAGATAGGCAGTAAATCTCCCCATTCTAATAGACGAGGCACTGGATTTGGAAAACCAGAGATGGCTGAAAAGTTTAGAGGAGAAAATATCCTTGCCAAGATAGCTTCTATAGCCTTTGACATCTTGGTTTTTCATGGAGTGGAATCACTAGGTGAAATATGCAGTCTTTTCTATCTCCAATCCTTGTTCACCATCAAGAATTGGCTATAATCTTTGCCGTACAACCCAGGGAAGATCTTCAATTTCATCCCCGACAACGGTGCCAATAATGTTAGCACTGAAAGTCACACTTTGACTTCTAAAGTGTAAGATCAGCACCCATCAAAATGTAACAGATAAGTTTTGTTTTGAATAGGTGGATCAACAAGATGGAAAAAGAAAGGGAGAGGGCAACAAACTGCAGATCAGTAAGCTACACCAATGGGCAATGGAGTCATAAACATTCTACTCATTGAAGGCACTAAAGCTGCTCAGCAGAAAACAAGATTATATTATGATATATGGAAGAATGAAGAAGGAAAACATGAGATATAATGTTCACTAAACAGAGATCCTCTCGGTTTTATAAATCAACAAATACTTGAATAAAACAATGAATGATGGAAAAAATTACAACAGATCCTCTATTGCTTAGGGATCCATAAATCATTGTCAACCTTTGATCCTCAAATATGCAATATATTCAAATAAGAAGATATATAAAACACAAGAATTACAATCTTAAAATCACAACTCTCATGAGTCTTCAATAGCAGTAATGATTACAATCATAAAATGCCCTCAGGCTTACAAATGAACACACAGGGAAACGGCATGCTCCTACTCTCTCTAGCCTCTCTTGGCTCATGAATCCAACCCCTCTCCAATAGCTCCCTCCTCTCTTAAATATAAAATAACATAAAAATATCCTTAGGAGGTTGAATCCCATCTCTTTCATTAGATTCTATGCCTTGGAGCTAGGTGGAAATAGTCAAAGAGACAAAAATCCAACAAACTACTAATTTTCAGGAAATTGTTGGAAGTCATTAATAAATTGTTTCCAACTCATTGCATGAGGTATTTAATGGAGATAAAAATTAGGTGCAGGTCTCCCTTGACATCTAACTGATCCATGAGAAGTCATTCGAACCCTCCTTGACAGGTGGCAACCTCCCAACAAGGCGAATATCTAACAACTATGCAAAACAGAGAATTTACAGCACATTTTGTAGTGCACTGGTGTTTTAATTGTTTCTCTCAAATTCCAAACTAGGTCAGGATGAAATTTGGTCAGAAAGTCAACAAGGATATCATCTTCCTCCACAAAACATTTCAGAGAAACCCACATCATCGTTTTGGATTTATGATCAAATCTGTAAAAGAAACTGCTACAGGAAATTTCATAGCGCATTTCGTAGTGTCTATATCAATTCACAATGCCTGAGCCAATTCACAGTGCCAAAGGAAAATCAAGTAGCCAAACCCTTCCTGACCTCCACACAAGACAAAAGATCTCATGGAGTACATGATGGCTATGAGGTTGATGCTGGTAATTTCATAATTTTGCTCAGATGCCTGCAAGTTGCCTAACCTATGTTAATGTTTAAGCCATTATTATAGATGTTTTCATTTCATTAGATAACAATAGCATAATCCAAGATCACTAAGAAATACACAATCACAAGAGACACAACATTTATCCTGGGAAACCCTCTAGGGGAAGAAAACCTAGCAAAACTTCCTTAATATATATAGCCAATACAATGCCAAGAGATCTCTTATGCTAATACAGAAAGTCCTCTCCTAGATATGTGTCACTCTCTCTCCTTTGTCGGTAACAGATCAGAACTTGTCTCTCAAACTGAGCAAGTGAGTTGTGTCTAAGTGAGGCTCTAGCCTCCTTTATTTATACAAGGCTGGCACGTGTGAAGTGTCTCTTCACTGGCAGGGCCAACTTCTCAAACTGGGTGGGTAAACCCACCTTTATTATATTTCTGGGTCTCTTTATTATCTGTTGGGGCCGACTTCTTATTCTACCTATTACAATTGTCTTTTGACCAATCCGCAAAAGGGGATTTGGTCCTATTATAATAACTGAAACGATCAATCCACAATGGGGATTGATCCTATGAATAATATATCAATAATAATAAGAATACTCTTTGCAGTTACATTATTTCAACACTCCCCCTTAACAAGGGTATTCTTTAGCAGCATCATGCGAGAGAGAGAGGATAGCATCATCAACAGCATCAAGTGGGAGGAAAGCATCATCAATATCATCTTGGTTGGTGTATCTATAAATCATCGAAAGTTTTCTTCATTAACAGCATCATCATTCTCAAAGGAATGTCAGCATCATTTACATCAATATGTATTAGTATAAAAACCGATACATCATCATCATCACAGCACAAGGTTGTCTCATCATAATACAAGATTGGCTTTATGTCACAACTGTCAAGCTAGAATCTCAGTACTTGTCTCATCGCAATGTCTTACTTTACATCACAGCACTCAAGATGGAAGCAAGATACTAGACTGGATTTACACCACAGTTGTCAATATGGAAGCACAGTACTAGTCTCATCTCATCGTCTTGCTTTACATCACAGCACTTAAGATACTCACCCTGCTTTACGTCACAACCATCGGGTCGGAAGCAGGATACTAGACTTGCTTTACGTCACAGTTATCCAGCCAGAAGCTCAATGCTAGTCTCATCATATCATCTTTCTTTACGCCACAACCATCAGGTCGGAAGCAAGGTACACATCCTGCTTTACGTCACAACCATCAGGTTGGAAGTAGGGTACTAGACTTTCTTTACGTCACATCTATACAGCCGAAAGCATAGTACTAGTCACAAATCATCTTGCTTTATGTCGCAACCATCAGGTCGAAAGCAAGGAACATCTCATCTTGCTTTACGTCTGACAACTCGGTCAGAAGAAAGGAACATCTCATCTTGCTTTACGTCTGACAACTCAGTCAGAAACAAGGAACATCTCATCTTTCTTTACGTCTGACAACTCGGTCAGAAGTAAGGAACACATCTCATCTTGATTTACGTCTAACAACTCGGTCAGAAGCAAGGAACATCTCATCTTGCTTTACGTTTGACAACTCGGTCAGAAGCAAGGAACATCTCATCTTGCTTTACGTCTGACAACTCGGTCAGAAGCAAGGAACACATCTCATCTTGCTTTACGTCTGACAACTCGGTCAGAAGCAAGGAACACATCTCATCTTGCTTTACATCTGACAACTAGGTTAGAAGAAAGGTGCACATCCTGCTTTACGTCACAACCACAAGGTCGGAAGCAGGGAATATCTCATCACAACAACTACTCCCCCTTTTGAGGAAGGTCCTTTCGGACTATGCCAAGATTATCTCGGAAGTACTCAAACTTCACACGAGATAGGGGCTTGGTCAATAAACAACTTGTTCATCCGTGCTAATGTACTAGAGTTTCAAGGCTCCTCTCTATACCATGTCACAGATGTAATGATAACGGATATCTATGTGCTTCGACCTCTCATGGAATACAGGATTCTCTGTCATGTTTATGCAGCTCTGGTTGTCACATAGAATCAAGGTTGCTCTCATCTCTAAGTCAAATAGGTCGGTCAACAACTTTTGAATCCATATAGCTTCGCAGCTAGCAGAACATGTAGCAATGTATTGTGCTTCCGCTGTGATGAGAGCAATGCTAGATTACTTCCTACTTTTCCACGAGATCATAGCTAATCCCAAACTAAAACATCATCCTGAAGTGTTTTTCCTGTCAGAAACACTTCCTGCCCAATCTGCATCAGTATATCCACTCAATGTGAAATTATGATCTCCATCATAGTTGAGACCATAATCTAATGTACCTTTAAGGTACCTCATCACATGTTTTGTAGCCACTAGGTGAACACGTCTGGGTTCTACCAGAAACTGACTCAAGGTGTTCACGGCAAAACAAATGTTTGGTCTGGTGTTCATCAGGTACATCAGCGATCCAATAAGTTGTCTATACAATGTGGCATCAATGAATTATGACGAAGTATCGACCAGCAGCTTCAGCTTCGCTTCCATGGGTGTATTCATGGGCTTGCATTCCATCATGTTGAATCTCTTTAATATTTCGACCGTGTACTTCCCTTGGTTAAGGAAGATCCTCTCAAGAATCTGCCATACCTCAAGACCTAAGAAACAATGCATTAGGCCAAGGTCTTTCATTTCAAATTTTGAGGTAAGTCTCTTTTTACATTCAGTGATGATATTTTCTTCTCCATTTAAGAATAATTCATCCACATATAGCAGTAAGATTATTGGCTCATTTTTCATAATTTTGAAGTAGAGATTAGAGTCTTCTTTACTCTTGGTAAAGCCTAAGCTCGTCAAGAAACTGTCTATACAGCCATACCAAGCTCTAAGAGCTTGTTTCAATCCATATAAGGCTTTGTTCAATATGCAGACATGAGACTTCCTGTCTTCAGCCTTAAATCCTTGAGGTTTCTCTATATACACTTTCTCTTCGATGACACCATTTAGGAAAGTTGTCTTCACGTCCATCTGGTGCAGCTTCCACTTCATCTTAGCTGCAAGAGCTATGATGGTCCTGATCAAAGTGTATATGGCCATAGGAGCGAATGTCTCTTCATAGTCAATGCCTTCCTTCTAGGAAAAGCCACAAGCGATAAATCTTTCTCAATACTTCCATCTACAGCATGTTTTATTTTGAAGAGCCATCTGGAGGATACCCCATCTTTATTCATTGGTCTGGGAACTATTTCCCATACTTTGTTCTTCATTATGGATTGGTATTCCTCTGTCATGGCATCTGCCCATTCTTTCCTCTGAATGGCTTCTTCAAAGCAGGTAGGCTCCTCTTCTAGGAGATCACACATCAAAGCCACATAACTGGAGAATGGCTTTGGTCTTTTCACTTGTCTCGTAGTTCCTTTGGGAACGCCATACTTCTCTCCATCTTGAATAAGCTCTCTAGCCCAAGATGGCTTTCTTTTATGGAGGATTGTCATCTGAGGAGGTTCTTGCACTTCTACTATATCATGGTCTTCTAGAAGTTCCTCATCAGGGGAATTTATGACTTCCCTTACTGGTTCTGCAGCTCTGGGAACCTCCCTTATTGCAGTATTGGGGATTACGGATTCCTCTTCACATACCTCTTCAAGTTGGCATATTTTAGATTTCTTGAGCATTGCATCTTCATCAAAGGTCACATCCCTACTGATCTCAATGTGATGTTGACCTGGTATATCGGTTCTGAAGGCCTTGGAGACCTCACAGTATTCCACAAATATTCCCTTCTTTCCTAAAGGGTCCAGCTTGTTTCTCTTCTCTTTACGTATATGAATAAACACTAGACAGTCAAATATTTTGAGATGGATTACCTCTGGCTTCTTTCCGGTGAACATCTCTTCCGGTGTCTTGAGCCCAAATGCACTATGGGACAATTGGTTCTGCACATAAACAATTGCCATTGTTGCTTCTGCCCATAAGCACATAGGAAGATCCTGATCTTCACAGCTTCCAGAATGGTTCTGTTCTTCCGTTCAGCTACACCGTTTTGTTGGGGATTATAGGGAGTAGTGAGTTCCCTCTAGATCCCAACATCTTTGCAGAAGTTCACAAACTCTTTTGAGGTATATTCTCCTCCATTATTTGACATAAGTATCTTAATCTTCTTTTCAGAAATGTTCTCTATCAAGGCTTTGAATTCCTTGAACTTGTTGAACACTTCAAATATATTCAGGTCTTATGAGCATAATCATCAATGAATGATACATAGTATACATACCCACTAATGGAGGATGATGGCATTGAGCCACACACATCTGAATGAATGAGTTCTAAAACTCCTTCTGCCTTGTTGTCTTTCTTTAGAAACAGGTTCTTCATGTTCTTCCCTTGTGCACATTCATTGCATACACCTTCATGGTCACCTTTGAGTTCTGGTAAACCTGTGACCACTTTGCATATGTATGGTAGCACCTTGTAGTTGATGTGAGCTAATCTTTTATGCCAAAGTTCACATGGATTCTTCAATGGCGTGGGTCATGGCAACTTCTGAGTGACCCTTTAGCTTATGCGAGCCACCTTCTTCTTTATCAATGATGATTGCTTCATTTATGGTCTCTCCTTTAGCATGTTGCCTTATGCAACCTTTGTTATAGCTTCTTCATGTGACCTGGAGCAAGGTCAACAAAACAACAAGCAAGAATAATATCCTTCTGATAATATAAAGTAATAGCACGAACAATCATCACAGTAGCTCCTTTAGAGCTATCACTTATAATTTGTTTGAAGCAAAGATTAAAGGTAAGGAATACAATACAAAGTGAGGTCAACACTCTCATAGTGTTGTGACCAAGAACTCTTCCATGGCAACCTGGAACTAACACATGAGGTTTCTCCTAGAGGAGGTGTTAGTTGTATCAGGCAAAGTATTTACCTATATATGCTCACATGCTATCAAGTATAATACTTTACGACGACTGCTTATCTCAACTATAGTCATCGACTTGTCATGTGTACCTTTGAATCTTATTAATCTTGATTAATCAAACCTGGAGCATTGTCCTCAAGAATGAGTGCTTTCTTTTCTTCCAAGTCTCCTTCACTCAAGTGACGAGTGCTTTCTTCAACCTGTCTGTTGTACTAAGACAACATGCTATCTTGACAGAAGGTTAGGTTAGAGGATAAGATCTATGATCAACTTTTGATCCTTCTAATAATTTGATCATAGCTTCAACATGCAACATTGATTAAGATAATGTCATGACAAATAGATGTATATCGGAATAATCACACCTGGGTTGCATCATTCCTCTGAATGTGTTGGATCTTGAGATCCTTCTGGATCTATGGCAAGAGATCCCTTCTCCTGCAAATACTCTTTAGGGTTTAACTTTTAAACATATGTGAGTACATACCTCTGATAGCATTTGTAGGTAGTGGCTCCATCTGGTAGCAGTGGTAATCATTATCAACTATTAATAAAACTTCAAGGGTGATTACAACTGGTTCTACGGCTGCAACTGCAACTTAGGGTTTTATGAGGAAACCCTAATTTTTCAAACTTCGAATTTTGAAATTCTGATCTAGTGGATAGATGCGCTGAGCTGAGGCGAGTATGCTGGTGCAGTCAGAATTTCAAAAATCCAACTTTTACCCCCTCAAACTTGATCTGCGGATTTCTGGACTGGTGCTTCTAGTTTTCTGGTACTTCTGGTACTCTGGTACTTCTGGTACACTGGTTTTCTAGTACTTTGTGAAACTAGGGTTTCAATTTCTGGGAGATCCAGCCACTGAAAAGGTGTGTTGAGAGTGCCAAAGTGATTCTTAGGGGAGGGCGCACTTTTCTAGATGGTTTTAGGACTGAAATACCTCTCCAACAAAAAGCCCTAATTTTCATGTACGGTAACAGTGACGTTTTTCACTTGTGAGATATGCTTCCTTCAGCTTAGCTCTGAAACCATGTTAATGTTTAAGTCATTATTATAGATGTTTGCATTTCATTAGATAACAATAGCATAATGCAAGATCACTGAGAAATACACAAACAAAAGAGAGGCAGCATTTATCCTGGGAAACCCGCTAGGGGAAGAAAACCCAGCAAAACTTCCTTAATATAGATAGTCAATACAATGCCAAGAGATCTCTTATGCTAATATAGAAAGTCCTCCCCTAGATATGCGCCACTCTCTCTCCTTTGTCGGTAACAGATCAGAACTTGTCTCTCAAACTGAGCAAGTGAGTTGTGTCTAAGTGAGGTGCTAGCCTCCTTTATTTATACAAGTCTGGCACGTGTGAAGTGTCTCTTCACTGCTAGGGCCGACTTCTCAAACTGGGTGGGTAAACCCACCTTTATTATATTTCTAGGTCTCTTTATTATCTTTTGGGGCTGACTTTTTATTCTGCCTATTACAATTGTCTTTTGACCAATCTGCAAAAGGGGATTTGGTCCTATTACAATAACCGACACGATCAATCCACAATGGGGATTGATCCTATGAATAATATATCAATAATAATAAGAATACTCTTTGCAGTTACATTATTTCAACAACCTCCAACCCTCTTCCTTAACTAGTTTGCAGCGCCAACTCAAATATAGCTTGCACACTCTGAGGAGGTTGTTAGTTGATGGTATGACATAATACCTAGAGATATGGTTAAATGTAGGCTGTGAAAACCATAAATCCTTTTTTACATGATCAATATTATGTGTTAACAAGTTTTATTTTGAAATCAAACATATCAAAGGAAAAGAAAATAGGGTGGTTGATTCCCTTATTATAAGTATGAAAGTAATTCACTTGGAAGTTGTAAGCACATGTGAATCATACGTCCAGGAGAGATTCAAAAGTGCACAAGAAATAGATGCATTTCTCAAGACTGTGAAATCACACTTAGAGCAAGAGCCCACGGGGCTGAAGTATGAAGATTATCAATTTCTAAATGATGGTCTGCTAACTTACAAAGGTAGGTTGTATACTCCAAATTGTGACGAATTGAATAGGTTCATAATGGATGACCTATAGAAAATACCATACCGGTCACCCTGGTTATCAGAAAATGATCCCAGCCACTAGGACACTATTTTATTGGCCTAGACTGAAGAAAAAAAAAGGACATAGTTGCTTTCTCATCTAAGTGTCTAGAATGTCAGCAGGTTAAGGCAGAACACTGGCATCCAATAGGGTTGTCACTACCCCTACCAATTCCAAAATGGAAATGGGAAACCATTTCCATGGATTTCATCACAGGGTTACCAAAATCAGCCAAACAGAATGATGCCATCATGGTAGTTGTGGACAAACTGAGCAAGGATACTCACTTTATTCTCATCAAATCAACTTGCAAGGGAATAGATATTGCAAGTATTTTCATGAAAGATATATTTAGACTGCATGGCATGCCTAAGGAAATCATATCTGACAGAGATACAAAATTTACTTCAATTTTTTGGAAGTTTATGTCTATTGGTTTTGAAACTAAATTGTTGTTTAGTACAGCCTATCACCTTCAAACCAATGGGCAGACTAAGAGGATAAACCAAGTGTTAGAGGATATGTTAAGGATGCATGTAATGCATCAACCCAAGAAGTGGGAAGACTACCTACCATTGGTAGAATTTGATTATAACAATGGCTATCAAGAGTCATTGAAGATGAGCCCTTTTGAGGCCCTCTATGGTAGATAATGCAATATTCCAATCAACTAGAATAACCCAGTAAACAGAATTACAATCAAGCTAGATATGCTAAAATGGATGGAACAACAAGTAGTCCAAATAAAACAGAATTTGAAAATAGCTCAGGAAAGACATAAAATCTATGCAGACAGAAAAAGGACTCCTCGAGATTTCAAAGCAGGGGATCATGTGTATCTTTGAGTGAGACCCAGAAAATGTTCCTTGAGAATGGGAGCTTGTGCCAAGATGGCACCTCGGTATTGTGGACCCTTTGAAATTTTAGATAGAGTGGGACCCGTAGCATATAGACTAGCACTTCCTCCCACAGTGAAGGCACATAATGTTTTCCATGTTTCATTACTAAAGAAATATGTACATGATTCTAATCATATAATTTATTGGTGTGTGATTCAAGTGGAACCAGAGGGAGAATTCTTGCCATAGTCACAATGCATAATAGACATGAAGGAAATCCCACTCAGGAACAAAACCATTGCATAGGTCAAGGTGCAGTGGAAACACTTTGGTCCAAATGAAGCTACATGGGAAATGGAGGATGTCATGAAACATGCATACCTATTTTTGTTTACTTCTGTACATACATAGTACATCAGCAGGTAGCACATCGAGGATGATGTTTCTTTAAGGGGGAGGGGATTGTAACACCCATGTTTCCCCCAGCTTATAAATATAAATATAACTTGCCAAAAGACTATGGGAAGACAGAATATGTGTGGATGTTGGAAATGATTAACCTTTTGTTATAAAAGGTAAGGTATGTATTTATGTTATTAATTAAAAATGGATAGTGTTGCATAATTGTTGAAGGGTATTTCCAAGATAGATCATGATGCTATGAGAGAGATGGTGAGGAGAACCAGAAATGGTTGAGATGACCCCCACTAGACCAGTGCCTCACTAGATTTAAATTATTCAAACCAAGAACAATCCTCCAACCCATAAATAAATTACTAGTAAGCCTGGTAGTTGGGAAGCCCTCTTTAAGAGTTAATGAGGACATGGGAAGGGTGCCCATTTGAAAGACTACCTGACCTAACCACGAACTGGGAAATCGGACACACGTAATCTTGCTAAGGAAGGAAAGAAAAGAAGGGAATCTATGGGCAGAGGGGGCTGGCAGAGGAGATTAGTCGAGATACCATTCTTCCATAAAGAGAGAGCAAGTGCAGCTCTCAAGGTTCTACGGAAAATTGAACAACAGGATTGCTCTGGGTGAAAGAAGTTTTTGGCAACATTTTCAGTCCAATTTGATAAACGGGGCTACAGGAATATGAGTGACTGAGGAAGCACTCGTTGTAGGCCCCCTTTCTTGGTGAAAAGAAAACCAATTTCCAAGTTCATGTTGGAGGAGGAGACTAACCTTCATCCATGACTGTCGTTGAACAAGAATAAAGAGTCTCGCTCAGAGCATCATGGTCCAGCTAGGGGGGGGCAATTGTAAATTTGTTCAGGAGTGGTTGTGCCTACGATTGGGTGGAAACAGACACCCTCTCAATAGTTGCTTCACGATTCTGATTTTCTTGATAAGTATTATTTGATCCTTTGTACTAGAGTTGAAATAATGATTGAATGGTTGTGTCTATGACTAAGATTTGCAGTGCTTGATTTATATTAGAAATGCTTATTATTCTTCTGTAAACCCTACTTTTGAAATGTTTTTGGTTGTTTTCTCTTAGCAACAGGAGAACTAATAGACATGGGTCTTCAAATGAATTTAGAAACAAGTTCGCAGTTCTTGTATTGGTCAAATAATACCTTTTCATGTTTTAGAACTTAAGTTCTGTAAATGGAAGGCACATCCTTCAAACTAGTCAAACAAGAGACCACGAGCTCATGCCCATGGCCTTAACCAAATCTTGGCTAAGAACTATGAGTGTTTCCCATGGGGCTCAACCAAGTTCCATATGACCAGGACCTTGGAACCCTTCGCTAGGTCCGAAAGGAGCTAAGCTATTTTGTCTTTGGAACTCTGGGCGTTCAGAGATCCAAGATGCTATGACTTTACAACCTTAGAAACCAATCGAAGGAAACATGCGAGTGCGGTTACCATTGAGGTTGATCGACATCTAGTTGTTCCCTTAATCATGACCATGGGAATTGTCCCATTGTTAAACCCCAATCCACGTCGAACTCGCAAAGTAACGAGAACCGTAGATCTGGGGACGCATCGAGATCTCCCATGATCATTGGATCTATGTCGTGGTCAGTCCATTGTTGACCACTCCGGGTTAAAAGGAGTGTCAAGCGGGTAGAACCCCTGAACGCCAAAGTCACAAAGCGACGAGGACCATTGATCCAAGGATGCTTCTTGATCCTTCCTGATCGTTGAATCTAGACCATGGTCATCCCGGCGTTGATATATGGATCTACGTGGACCCATCTCGACCATGGGATATAAGGGGCCTTGGGAGTTTGTTGGCGGGAGTTCAGACTTCGGAGCTCTGGGAGAGTTTGCAGGTAGGAGAGTCTAGAAGCTCCTGGGGGTTATCCGTTCGTAGTGATGTGGCACATTGATGTCACCCAGGGTGACGTGGACCCATGTTCGGCATGCCACATGTCACCTTGATTCCTTCCCTTTATAAACCTTAAATTCCATTTAGAACATGACATGTGTCACCCATTGATAGGGCCATATGTCATCTCTTCCCTATGTCGCGTGTTGACACCTTGGCACACACATGCTTGGCCTGATAGCAGGTGGAGTACCCAGGACACTGGGAGTTCAAGACTTCAGAAGAGTTGGGGGGATGGAATGCTAGGGTGAACCAGCCGAAGACCCGGACCCACCTGTCCCTGCCTCTGCGTTTAATGTGCCACCATGTGTTAGTGTGGACCCTTCGGGAGTATGGGGTTTCAAAACTCTGGAGACTTGGGTGTAGTATTTTAGATAAGTCGAAAGGACCAAATTCCAGAGCCACATGGAATAATTTTGGGGCTTCGAGACTTCGGAGGATATGCACGTAGAGAAAAGGGACATTCAACACCGATCGTCGAAACCCCTCAAGCCTATGTGTTAAATGAGGACACAGTTTCATCATTGGATTCAACGGTGAATGGATTTCCACCATAGATGCAAGAGCGTTGGGAAACTTCGGGACTTTGGGGATCTTGGGATGGTATGAATGAGACAAACCCATGTGGGCGCCACGTGGCCCTTGACCCATAACATCATAAAATATTTGGGAGGGTGTAACTCCCAATCCAGATCTCGGATTCGAGCATGGTGGCAGTTGTTAGAAAGCTCATGGCGAGTAGAAGAGGACGGATCCCAGAAATAGGATTCAATATTTTTAAGGAAAGAGAAATTATGATGCCCCATCCCAAGCAAAGGATACTTAGGGTTCGGGTGTTTTACAAGATTCCCCTGTACCCCGGGGATCCGACATTCCGACCAACTGCTACTTCTTCTTCAACTTGCATACCTCCACTGATATTGAATGGTTGTTTTCTAGCCTCCCCATCGATCCAACGACCACTTATCCTCGTCGATAATCATGGGGGTTTCAATGGGTAAACTACCCGTTCTTGGATAGTCGAGATCGATCCTTCTCCCTAGATCAACAACTATTGTGTTGGCACAGGGGCAGACCCGGGGTTCAATGCTTCAACAGCGCACCAACAAAGCCCTAACTATCGACCCTTTCATAAACACCTGCGAAGCAGATGAAGTCTCGCCTAAGGTAGAGGCAAGGGTGGTTGCAAGACTCAGGTGTCTGCAACCTTAGCTGGGAAACAGATCTGTGATTGTACTACTTAATAAATCACTTAGCATCGTCAATTCCTCAATATGAAATCAATACCCACTTCGCTCATAAAACAAGGCTTCGCAGCATCCACACTAATCTAGTGTATTTAAGCACTTAGCATAGGTAGATATATCATATCGAGCATATTAATCACTAAGCATGGCCATATAGATCAGATCTAACATTCTCGCATATCATAAGCACAAAGCATAAGTAGATATATCTAAACATATCAAAGCACTTAGAAAATAACGTGTGAACACATCAAGAGAAGGCACAAAGAAGCATAACACAGTATTTACATGGTTCACCCCCACCCTGGGGCTACATCCACCAACTCTTCTTATTTATTGTCTTCAGTCAATCAGGTACAAGAATAGAGCCTCAAAACCCTACTCTGCATAGGACAAAGATCTGCACAGCTCACTAAATCCTTCTTCCTTGCATTACAACACAAAGCCTTCCATAGTTTGTTACAACCACTTGCACTTAGCTCTATAAGTCTCTCACAATAGGCACAAAGCCCTTACAATCCACACTAGCACTTAGCACAACCAGTCTCACATCACATAGATACACTACTACTTCTATTTATATATACAAAATAGGCCTAAACATGGGTAAACCCATGGACCGACATCCCAATCCCATTACATAATCCCAAAAACCCAAAAAGGACCCAAAAAGGGGTCGAGATCCCATGATATCTACTTCGTCTTGCGCTCCTCCTTCCACAGGTTGTTGAAGTCCCAAAATAGGTTAACATGACCTAGAATCTCCCAAAATTTGGTCAAGGGCCAACAGGCTCCCAACACTCACCTGTGATTCGTCATGAGTCACTCTGGTCTAACTAGTTCTACCTCGAACGCCTCGAGCTTCTTCAACTTGTTGCTTTGTTATGGCTTCTTGCTCGGAAAACTTCTAGATCACTGTGTCATTCACTGGCCTTTCTAGGGTTTGTTCTATTGTGGTGACAACCTCTTCTAGCTCTGTTCCTCAGCTTTCAACCTCTGTAAACAACTAATAGGCCTTATCTTGCACAGGGTGGAGCCATTGAGTTATTTCCATAACTTTTCTCTGGATCGTATGGATCTGTTGTTGGGCGGTGAGTTTCTCTTGAGATCTCTTGATTCTGTCTACAGCTGACAGGGCCTTAAGTTGCACCTGCAGTGTCTCTATGTGTTGCTTCACTTCCTGGAGCTGCGAGTCCAGTGCCTGTAAATCTAGGTTCTCAACGAGCTTCTCATACGTTTGGGCACTCTGGTTACTCAACTGCTTGCACTCCCTGGCAAGAGCCTTCAGTCTCTCAACTGCGCTCCTGGCGGTTGCTTCCCTTTGGTCTCTTACATCTTGCGGGGTCTCGGGCACTACGCGTAGCTCCAAATCTGCTACGCGTTGTTGTAGTTGTTGAATCACTTCTTCAAGTTGCACTACTTGCTGTGGAACTCTCTCTTCGGCCTTTACTTCGACAACTGTCACAGAGCGAAGTGCTCTGTTGACCCTTTCCTTTACTTTGAGTTGCTTTGCGAGCAATTGTTCCTTTCTTTGTTGCAGTTGTGCTCTTTCTTCATCCCACTTCACTTGGAGAGTTTGATTTCCCCGTTCTGCAGCACTGCGTTGCTATAGAAGGTCTTCTTGTACTTGTGCTAAATCTTGGGTGGCTTGCGTTGTTTCTTCCTATGCTCATCGAAGGCGAGTTTCGACTGTGTCAGTGATTCGGTGGATTTGAGTTGGTTGATCTCCCAGTTCTGGTGTTTCCAATGGCAGAGGCACAGTGGAAATTACACGGCTGGACTATAGTGCCTGTTCCACCCCTTGAAGTTCAACCCTAATTCGATTGTATATCTCCTCCTACTAAGCCTCTTGCTTCTCTGCTATCTCCAGTGAAGCATCGTTCAGTGTTGCTACAATGAAATTGAAGTCATCTAAGGTGAGATTATTCTGCAATTTGGTCATAGATGCTCTCGATTTCTTCCGGGAAAAAGGCTTCGGGGGGGGGAACCTTCCTTTTCTTCGAGGTATCCTCCTTGTCTCTAGGCGGCGTAACCTCACCTTTATTATGTTTAACTTCTACACCATCTATCTCTCTGCCATATCCTCCTTGCTTAGGTGATATGGAAGCAGTCTTTGCTAAGGTACTGCTTACGTCTTGGGCTTCTTCATTTTTATTTGTCTTGTTGGGTCTAGGTGTATCATGCGCTGCTTCTAGACTGTCAATGTTAGACATCTCCGCAGGATTTATTGGAATGAGGAGGTCCACCGACCAGTATTTAGTAATCTCTTCTAAGTCCTCCTCTGTCATATTGTAGTAATATTGAAGTTGTTGCTTGTGCTTGTCAGCGCGTGTTGTAATAAAAATGAAATGGCGGTCCGTGCTAAATTTCATTAAAGGTCGAAACCTGTGGAGAGTATTCGACGTGATGCAAGCCTCATACTGGATGGTTTTTTTCAGTTGGTTGTAATAGGTATGGAACATGGCATTTGACTACCATTTCTTGTTCATGTCACTGGAATATCGCAGTGTATTGAACTTTGCAACCATAGGTTCAAAGGGATCGATGTCTAGGAAGGTCACACCTTCCGGCATCTCCCAAGCGATGAAAGCGATCAGGATCAAAATCCAGCTGAAGTGGATTTCATATCCCTAATATTGTGCTTCCCTGCAATCTAGTTCCAACTGGTTCACCAAGTACTTCGCCCAATTCATTTGTAGGCCCTCTTCGCACTTCCCTGCAAGGTCGACTACAAAACCAGTCACTTGGGTGGGTCGGTTCTTGTGAACTAAATTTCCTACGATTAATTGACAGGCTAGGCGCACTGCATCGCTCTGGATAGAGGCTACCTTGTAGCCTCGCATTCCCTTATTGACATCTCCATAAGTTTCCTTTATCCTTTGTGCGAGAGTGCGGTCCATGGATTTTCCAAGGTAGAAATCTTGTGGGTTAGGGCCTTGCATACTCAACCCTGTGATTTGATTGATCAATGTTGAATCCACTATGATACGGTGGTTTAACCACAAGTATCCACGATGGTAAAAGGACAACAACAACTTGATGCATGCATTCACTTCTTTGTGTCTTCCGAAGTGAGGAATATTCATGACATTGAGCATTGTAGACTGCGTGAGGTTCATAGTCCATGACTAGGGAACTATCTTTGAATTCTTTCCCTTTGTTCTACTCAGGTACTTATGTGGGGCGAGCATGTTTTAGAACTTCTTGTCATCAAGGTTGAAGTCGCTAAACTTCAGTGCTACAATATTTTCTTGATCTGTGCGAACTGTGCATATCCCCTTCGGGAAGTACGGAGTGACCAAAGCGTACTCAAATTCTTTGGGCACACTGTCTCAATTGATTGTGCCACTCAGAAGTGGTAGGTAGGCAGTCAATATGCTCGAAATCAACTTAGCATTCATGAGATCATCCATGTGCTTGGTTCGCTTCTCATCGGATGGTCGGGATGGTCCAGCTCGAGCAGTTGATGGAGAGGTTGGCAGTCCTCTCGTGGATGATGCTTGTACACCAGTGGACAATCCACTCTCCGACATGACTCTTTCAGTCATCAGGTCAATCAAAACTTCCTCGACAACTCTTTCTGCAGCACTCAACTCGTCTGGCATACACGCTCGGGGTTAATAATCTTGGTTCGAGAGGGGTAGCTTAGACATAGTAATGAGAGAGAGCAGAAGCACGATGATCACAGTATACACTCGATGTAGTATGTGGGCTCAAAAAGTGTTCTCGGTGCATGGCACGGTGGGATAAATAGGTAACTCGACAATGGGTCGCTTACAATGGGTATGAGGTATTCATTAACTCATGTATGATCCGTTATGGCATAGTCCAACGGTCTGATGATGAACCATAAGTTCCTTTCTTCCCGTTCGGAGCGTCGATCGAACGGTTATAATGTCCCCAACGGCTATATTGATTCACCATGGTGAAGTGCCATGTGTCATTGTTCCCATATCCCGACGAAGCTCCAATTTTCCAGATTTTCCTTCTGTGAGGTTCCCTCTGGGACTTTCTATAACTTTTCAATCTTAGCCCTCTTCTTACTTAGCTTTCTAGCCTTCTTTCCAGTGAGCTTTGTCTTAGTATGTCTTTTTCCATTCTAATTCTTATCTTTGTTTGACATAGTCACTACGCGTTGTTGAGATTCTTTCCTAAGATTCGAAGGTGATACTTCTTCTTTGTCTGGGATAAGTACTTCAGTATTCTGTGGATCCTCTAGTGTTCTCTCAGCTTCGACATCTGGGTTGCTAGTGTTAAATATCTTCGATCTTCTCTCTTGTTATTCAATCAAATGTGTGATCCTTCTGGTCATGAAATCTTTTAGCTCTTATTTCTTCTACTCCAAAACTTATTCTTCTTCATTTCGTCTGGCTTGATCTTTATCAATCCAAGGTTTTCCTAGTAACATGGTAAACGGGGTGTTGTCTTCAATAAATTTAATAATCTCAAAATATTCTTATGTCGAAGTTCCATTAATGTTCATAGGTATGCGAACGAGCTTCCCAAATAGGTTTATCAGTTTTTCTCTGAATAGTCCTATTCCTCCTAATGAAGGGATCATAGAAAGCTTCCCTATGACTTCCCAAGTTATTTTTTTCATGATATTCACCTGTGTTTCTTCATCCAGAATACAGTTAATGTCGAAGTCTCCTATTATTACTTCAATGCATTCTTTTTCCTTGAATATCTCTGATAAGTTGTCATGTCGGTGATTATTCAGGGTTTCTTCCATCTGTAACAATACTTTCTTTGATTCGTTCTGGGGTTCTACCATTCCTGGATCTGCCTTAGGGTTTTCTTTATTCAGATTCATTTCTTCCAACTTAGCAATCATTCTAGGGCAATCCAACACTTCATGGTCCATTGCTTTACAACAAAGACAACTAGGTCTTTTCCCAGGGCATTCCTTAGCAAGATTTCTCGGTCTTCTGCAACTATAACAGAGGGTTAATCCTCTCTTCCTTTTAAATGATCCCCAGCTTCTCCTGTACTACGCTCTAAGAGCATAGGAGCTAACCTGCAACAAATTCTCTCTAGGATCCTGCATCCATTTGTTATTCCAAACATTCTTTCTATGCATAGGTATAGCATATCTTTCACTATTCTTATCAGATCTACTCATATCAAGCCTTCTTTCATCTATTAGTGCCCTAGTTTTCAAGCTAGGATAGAACCTATCAAACATACCTAGATCCATACTTTAGAAACAAAAATTTCTACTTATCTTACTTCTATAGAGCACAAAGCTTCCAGATCTAAAACTTTTCACTATTCTTACCTTTATCAGAGCACAGAGCTTGCATATCTTACCTATTTTAATCAGAAGTTTTCACTTTTATCTTTCTTAGAGCACAAAATCTTTCATATCTCACTTCTCTCCTTTAGATCGGACTTCTTTTTTTCAGATAGAGATTCTTTCTTTTGGCACGGAGCTTTATAAATCAAGTAGAATACTGCGCACTAGAGTGACAGATCTATGCACAGAGCTTTCACAATTTCAGGTTGAATCTTTGCACAAAGCCTCTTCTTTCTCAATTCCCAACAATCACAGCTTCAGGTCCCGGCATCGGAACCATTTGTTGGCACGGGGGCAGACCCGGGGTTCAACGCTACAACAACGCACCAATAAAGCCCTAACTATCGGCCTTTTCAGCAACACCTGCAAAGCAGATGAAGTCTCACCCGAGGTAGAGGCAGGGGTGGTTTCAAGACTCAGGTGTCTGCAACCTTAGTTGGGACACAGATCAATGATTGTACTACTTAATAAAACACTTAGCACTGCCAGTTCCTCAATATGCAATCAATACCCACTTCCCTGATAAAATAGGGCTTCACAGCATCCACACTAATCTAATGTATTTAAGCACTTAGCATAGGTAAATAGATCAGATCAAGCAGATTAAGCACTAAGCATGGCCATATAGATCAGATCTAACATTCTTGCATATAATAAGCACAAAGCATAAGTAGATCTATCTAAACATATCAAAGAACTTAGAAAATAACGTGTGAACACATCAAGACAAGGAATAAAGCATCATAACACGATATTTACGTGGTTCACCCCCACCTTGGGGCTACGTCCACCAACTCTTCTTCTTTATTGTCTTCAGTCAATCGGTTACAAGCACAGATCCTAAAAACCATACTATGCATAGGACATAGATCTGCGCAGCTCACTAGCTCCTTCTTCCTTGTGTTACATCACAAAGCCTTCCACAATTTGTTACAACCACTTGCACTTAGCTCTGCAAGTGTCTCACGGTAGCCACAAAGCCCTTACAATCCACACTAGCACTTAGCTGCTAGCACTTAGCACAACTAGTCTCACATCACATAGATGCACTACTACTTCTATTTATATATACAAAATATGCCTAAACATGGGTTAACCCAGGGGCCGACATCCCTATCCCATTACATAATCCCAAAAGCCCAAAAAGGGGCTGAGATCCCATGATCTCTACTTCGTCTTGCACTACTCCTTCGACAGGCTGTCGAAGTCCCAAAATAGGTCAACATGACCAAGAATCTCCCAAAACTTGGTCAAGGGCCAATATATTGTATCTCACAGGTTTACTCAGGTATTTAGAAAAATTTATAGTCTAATTTTTAAACTACCAAAATACGCAGTCTTCTCTAGTATAATCTGCAGGGATTCAGTCTATGTGTTCCTCGGGTTATTGACCTACCTTCGAGCAAGCAAAAATCTTGCTACTTGGACACCCAAATGAGAATTTGGTTCCCCGCAGCCATTCTATGTCAAAGAGAGAGAAAAAACAAGTTTCATCATCCTTCTATGGCCTCCAACATTCCATTATTACAGTATTCCATTCCCTTTCATATTTTGTCATTCAATTTTTAAACTAATAGTTTTGATTTCCTTTCACAGGAGACCCATTACAACTATCATGTTATTGACTACACAAGAGACAAAACATTCAGTATTTCAACTTTCTTATAGGTCCACCACTATTCAAGTACACATAATTACAAATGGAACATGATTCTATTACATACATTCAGGTATGCAATACAGGAATAAATCATTGATTTATTTAATTACATAGAATACAAAGATTATTTATATGTTCAATAATGAGATAAATTGGCCAAATGACCATGGGGAGAAGCCTTTTCCACCCATCCATAGGCTCAGATGTTGTCCAACTCTACATTATGGCCACCCCCTTTCCAAGCCATGATACCACGAAGGAAATTCCTCTCAAGTTCAGAGGGCTACTCTCTTCAAGGTCCTTACCTAGTGTCTCAACATTATTCTACTCTCTTTCTCAAGGCTGGCCTAAACCTTCAATACAATATTCTCTCCTCTTCTTAGACCTCCCCAAAAACTCTCATAGTTTCCCCTTTCTTTCTTGTGTGCCCCATGTTCCTTCTCTATTTATCCTCATGTGTCTCTCTTGCATGCCTCCCCCCACACAGGAAGGTTCTTGACCTGTCCTATTCCTTCTGTCATAAGGAACCTGTGGGGTCAAATTGGGGACTGCAAAATGGGTACTTTGTTGTACCTCAGTCTAACAGCTTCTTTTGTCCTAACCAGTCCCCCCATACTCCCATTCATTGAGGGTGGTTGGTTGTTCAACCACCAATCTTCCCTCATTAACTGATTTGTCTTGGAACCAGGAAAATAACTTATTATTTCCATATTAAATGTTTCAACAAGGAGGCTTGGGTCATCTTGGCATGATGAACCCCCTCTCTATGTTTCCTCACTCTTTCCTCTAGTGGTATCAAGGCAAGTAATTTTAAGGCTTCACCCCCACAGTTACTTGGTTGGTATTCTTAATCAAATGAAATACAATTACAATATTTGTATTCCATGCCTTGAAAATCATCAACATGATTAATTACATATAATCATGGGTTTTATAAAGGGGCTATCACAATTTATGGCATAATCTTTTCCATCCTTGAATAGCCTATATTGATTCACTATCCTTCTAAAAATGGCATCCCTCGTGTACAAATATGGACTCCCAAGATGACTACACATATGTCTAGAGGAACCACATCTGCAACTACTTCATCAACAAAGTTTTGATTGATGGAAAACTTAAATTTTCACTTCTATATCACTTTCAATTCATATCTTTTCTTACCTAGCCTCATATCCGTTGGAACCCTGGAAACCCAAACGGGAAAACTAACATTCTTTTGGCTTCAGTCATGATCTTTATTATTTAGCAATGGGAAAGTTACATGCTCTATGGCTCATCTCTATGCTCCTCAGTGACATCTGAGCATCCTCTTTTCATCATTCACTGCCAAAGAACCCCTTTCTCATTGTGGGGAAACATTGTTAGAAAAACAGGACCGCGGAGCAATAAAATAAAACAAATGCGGAAATAAAACACAGAAGATACACAATACAAGAGAGACACAGATTTACGTGGTTCACCCAGTGTGGGCTACNTCCACCAGAGAAATTGCCAGGTCCTTTCTTTATTATTATCCAGCAAAATGAAGGGATACAACCTACAGCAAAACCCGTTGTAACTTCCTCTTCTTTCTCTCACAATCTCCTCTCTCGGAATACAATACTCGCCGACATACATAGCCGCAATACATTTCCCTCATAAAAGAGGGTTGCCTTCTAGGGCAAAAAACCCTAACATAATCTCTATCGTTAGATCTATGACCTTATAATGAATGGTCCAGATTTACAATGAAATTACAATATACTTTTACAAAGCAATTTTTGCTTCGGGGGCTTCGCCCCCAAACCCCCACTTGCCCCCAGACCCCGCAGAGGGGGTACCTCCCCTCTACACTCCCTTGCGTGGAAGAGTGTACATACTTCTGGGGTGTAAATACTTCATGGGGTATAAACATGGCTGAAAGTAAAAGACCTCTAAATCAGGAAGATAATCAGGCTCCACAACC
>JZKD02S1668408.1:164646-181043 GCA_000966675.3 Picea glauca
AAGATACACAATACAAGAGAGACACGGATTTACGTGGTTCACCCAGTGTGGGCTACGTCCACCAGAGAAATTGCTAGGTCCTTTCTTTATTATTATCCAGCAAAATGAAGGGATACAACCTACAACAAAACCCATTGTAACTTCCTCTTCTTTCTCTCACAGCCTCCTCTCTCAGAATACAATACTCGCCGACATACATAGTCGCAATACATTTCCCTCATAAAAGAGGGTTGCCTTCTAGGGCAAAAAACCCTAACATAATCTCTAGCGTTAGATCTGCGACCTTATAATGAATGGTCCAGATTTACAATGAAATTACAATATACTTTTACAAGGCAATTTTTGCTTCGGGGGCTTCGCCCCCGAACCCTCGCTGGGGGCCCGTTTGCCCCCAAACCCCGCAGAGGGGGTACCCCCCTCTGCACTCCCCCGCATGGAAGAGTGTACATACTTCTGGGGTGTAAATAATTCATGGGGTATAAACACGGCTGAAAGTAAAAGACCTCTAAATCGGGAAGATAATCAGGCTCCACAACCAACAAACATGATATAGAAGACTGAGTTGACTGGGAGGATAATTGGAAGGTCAAGCATCCCCAATGCTTCAACTTCTCTCTAGTTTGTTTTTCCTTCTTCTCTTTATTTGTTTGTCTTTTCTTCCACCTGGAAAAGGTCTCATGAAATTGTCATTATTTTTTTGCATACAACAATATATTTCTTGACTTTACATATATTACATACATAATGGACATCAATTGTGATGGCATGGGGCCCTTCACACCAACATTCGATCTCCTTCTTCGTCCATAGCCTTAAACTTTTCCTATGTTGATCATCTTAGAGATTGTGTAGATAGCCAATTGTTCTTGTCGGATCCAATTCAGATCAGTAATGCTACGTATATGACAATGAATTCCACCATTTGATTCATTAATAGAATTTGGGTTTCCACTATAATACCCTTCTTTCAATACTATATTTGTGTTTCTTTTCAATATTGCATACTTAACTTTCATTTTATTCTTAGTCTAGTCCATATCACAATCCCACTCCATGTCTTCAAAGGCAACAACAACATTATTTAGGATATACCACCCTTGAATAAAACCCATATGCTCTAGAGTCATGATATTAGGAAAAATACGCTTTAATTGCAAGGCCAGGAATTTGGATGGAATCTTATACAAAGTGTTCAACAATGTAATTGGCCTCTAGTTAGTTATTAGTTCTAGGTCGCCCCACTTGTGAATGAACTTGGTGAATCCTTGATTAATGTCAATTACTAGAGACTACTTTCTTATAGATTCTTTGTAAACATGCAACAAATTTTTCCCAACAAATCATGTTATGGCCTTTTTGTACCTCATTGAGCCTGACCAAACCATCAATTGATTGTTTTGAATATGGTGTAGTATAATCATCTATCTTCTTCTTGAGTTGTATGATAAATCCCTTGAGAGTTGCACGAACCTTTTTGATCCAAAAAATGGCTAGCCCAAGGCTCATAAATGTGCACGTGCTTATTTAGACAATGTAGTAGGTATTGTGGATTTGTTTTGACCCTCGCCTTCATAAGTGTCAATGATTTAATCTTCCATAATGCTCACTAAGATTATAAACTCCCATTAATTCATGAAGAAATTTCACATGGAAACTACATCTAGATTGAGGTTCTATTATTCACCTATAAAAAGAGGTTGTGGGGATGCATTTCACATCAATAAAAAAAAAAAGAGTAAAGTTGTGCTACTAGAATGTTACTAGAAAGTTAAGGAAACCTTTTTTTCTATTTCTCCATTCCTCACTATTAACTCACCATCTTTCAATTTATTTATGGCCAACCACAAGGGAGTTTGCTTAAATTGCTAAGAGAGTTGAAGATTAAGTCTACAAGAAAGAAAAGGACCCTCCTAAGGATATTTTGAAGCCCATCTTACTACAACAACGCCTCTCAATTGTTTGTTGATTGTAAGTTATATGCCTTTCCAGTTGATGTAATAAAACATTTTTCACTTTCCCCAAATAATTGCATTGAAATTTCATTCAACAATTAATCCATAAGGATCCTCCCAAGGATATTTTGAAGCCCATCTTACTACAATAACTCCTCTGAATTGTTTGTTGATTGTAAGTTGTATGCCTTCCCATTTAATGTAATAAAACATTTTTCATTTTCCCCAAATAATTGCATTGAAATTTCCTTCAACAATTAATCCATAGTTTATAGCTTGTTTATTTCTCTCATGATTTATAGTTAATTGTGATGTTGCATGTCTACTTTTTTTCCTCTACTTAATTTTACAACCAATTAAACTTAATTTTACAACCAATTAAGTTAGGGATTTTTGCACACACATTCCATAAGACACAAGACATGTATTCTTTTGCCTATAATCTTACCTTGTATGCGTTTAAAGTTTGAGCTCTTTCATGATTGATGGTTAAACTTGATATTAAATTCCTTATATATTAATATAGCAACAATATTTTACATAATGAATCTTATTCCTTTAAGATGGTGAGGCGGATGGCACTTCCTTGGGAGTGAAAACATTGTCATGCGTAAGAAATTTTAAAGTGCTGTTATATGGTGAATGTCACTCTCACCCCTATACTCTATTATGTTCCTATTTTATAATAACCACAATCATAGTATTCCCTTTTTTTTTTAGGTTATTTTACTTTTTGAAAGTTTCTTATTATTCCGTGCAATGAATTTGATATCGATTTCACATTAATTTAATTTTGAGTTTTGCAAAGTTTAATATTATTTGAATAATTTATTTATTTTTATAAAATATTAAAAATAAATTATATGTAATTTTATTGGTTAATATATTTGAAGTTTTATTGTGGAACTGATGGCATCTTTGTTGGGATTCATGGGATTCTCTTTAATGCTTTCAAAATTTACAAACAAATTCTTGAACTTTGTGAATCCATCGCATGATATGTCTTTCACTTGTTGCTATGGCACATAGTTTAAACATTTCCTTTACTCCTCTGACCAAATGACACTAAATTTTAATTAACTATGACATTTATTAAAATGCCAGGTAATTGAATAGACTAACCTAACTACCTTGACAAATGCATTGAATGCACCAACAACCACCCTCTAGGTGCTTTATCTACTACTTTATCTACAATAAAGTTACCTTAACACTAATATTGAAAATGAAATTAGCTACCTTAACACTTGTCAATAGAAATACTATTTACACTTCATGCATTTTTGTTCTTTGCCATGTTCGTTCTCTATTGACTCTTAGGTAGCCTCGGTCAATCCACAAACCTGGAGATTTGTAAATGTTGTAACTGTAATAAGTTATATCCCATCGTGTCATTCCTTCTTCCAAAATGGACAATACATGCGCTCCCCATACTCTTTGTAATAGGCAACCACTAGATGCAACATTGCTCTGAATAGTGAACCTAAGAAGCTACCTATGTAAGACCTTATTAATGAAGAATGTAATACTTCACTTCTGGTAATTTGTTTGATAATACAAATATCTTCTTTTGAACCCCAATAACATTTGCCAATCCCAATTTTTTACTCACCAATTCATGAATATTATACTACACAATATTCTGGTTGTGTTGTTATAGATAATAATTATATGCTTTCAAATGAAAATTCTTATAGATAGAAAACATTATCTTCAAATATGTTGAGTTCTACTTCAATTTGTAGGAGCTTCAAGGAAGTGCAAGCATGCCATCCTAAGCATGCTATCCTTCCTCCTTGGCTTTGAAATAATAAATATCTCATATAAATTGCAATATTAGAAGGAGAAATTTTCAAATCTAATGAGAGAAAACCGTAAGGGAGAGAAGAGTACGTTCTTATTCTTTGAAGTCTTCACAATGACTTGCTCAGGTTTCATTCACAATTGTTGCCTTTTCCTTCCTCATCTAGTTTTCTTTTGCTTCTATGATCTCTGCTCCCATTTATAGCTTGGATGCTACTAGAAAATGCTCTTTAGCACAACATTGAGTATGACTGTAGTTTGATTTTCTAGGTGATATATCATTTTATACGAGTAGAAGCACTAGAGAAAACAACAATGTTTCTCTCCTGAAGCGAGAGGGAGAGAAACATAGTCAAAACATGTTGTTATGTTAATGCAATAGGGTGAGGAATGTAGTCACTCTTTATTAGTTGGTATTTGTCTATCCATTTAGATAGTGATCGATGTTTTCATCTGCAGCTATTATATACATATTAACAACCCATTGTACTAATCGGTTACTTTTATTCCCCAGCTATAACCAATGTATTCTTCACAACCTTATGAATTGGGGGATTTGAATGCTTCATGGCCCTAATCAACGTACTTTTATTTGATGGGAGGCAACTTGTATCCTTACTTCTCAAAGGAATGCATGTGGTCCCTAGTGAAGGACCGGGGGACCAATATATATAAACTTATTGACTCTCCTATTTAGTGTTAAAGACTTGAATTGAAGAGACCCTTAAACTTGATATCAACTTAGAAATTAGAGCACGAGCTTCTTAACTCTCTTATTTGGTACTAAATATTTGTATTGAAAACCCCTTAAACTTGACACCAACTTAGAAATTATAGCATGTGACTAGATATAAAACTCTATTAGCTCTTCACTCTAATATAAAAAAAAACAAGCGTTGTATTTAAAATTTGAGAATAACAAAGAGTCGTTACTATAAATTGTGTATTCTTAATAATGGAATGTAGATAGAGTAATCCATAAATGTTAGAGAATGTAAGTATAATAAACACAAAATCAATGAAACTGCATAAGTAAATAAGTCATAGAACCTTACTTCTTTCCGAGCTTTGTTTCTCACTTCAAATCCACAACAATGGCTAGCTCCTCAACATTTCTTAGATATTTGACTATTGTAAATAATTTAGTGATTTACACGCAAATCTTATGCCAATATTGACCTCATGCATCTAAATATTTCTAAAAATATTAATTCTTTCAAACACTTGGCACAATTAAAGCATGCAGGAATTGGTTTACACATGGAGTGAGATAAAAACTTCCTGATGAGAAACTACACAATGGTTGATGAGCAACTACACAATGGAATTTGTATGTATTGATACACCAACTACTATCAAGGAAAGAAGGGAAAGAACTAATCATTGCCTCTTTCCCTCTTCTCAACATGGTGTTAGGGTAACTTTATTCCGACACAAAACCTGCACTCAACCAACCCTTAGAAGAAATTGTGCTAGAAAATGCATCAAGCCTTATAAGTAATATAAAAAAATAAGATAATAAAAAGGACATGCAACAAAGGAGTATTGAAATATACAAAGTCAAATATATAACTATGTGCATATAATTAGATCTCAAAAACACTTCCTCTTCGATTTCCATGCCTATACCCATATTAGATCTCAATTTAAAAATATCTTTCACAATACCGACCTTCCTAACCTCTTAAGTCATCAAAACTATGGTGAGCTTGGAACACTTCTCTCTATGTTTTTTTAGCACAGAAATACACTTTTAAAGAAATTGAAGTAATATCTTACCTTCTTAAGGTTTTATAGACCAATTAGTCTCGGTGGACATTAATCATCATCATCATTAATTACTTCAATGTGGATTAATGTATTAGCAACTTGTCTAATGCAAATGATGATATGTAATAGAGGCAAGCCAAAATGCTTAGCATGAGTTCCAAAAAGAACATGTTGGACCTAGTGTTATGGTGTTGGCATTGATGTCAAAGAGGGTCAATATGGTCAATGTTGGAAATGATGTCAAAGAGGCTCAATATGATCATCATTATAAATGGATAATCCAATATGGATCCATACAAGTCACAGATAGAGGATTTAATAAGACATGATTTATTAAAAGTGGTACTGGAAATGAGAATTGTCCTAACAAAAGTATGTTTTTCATCCTTGAAGATATCATTGGAAGAACTTTACAATGGAACCTCAAAGAAATTATCACTATGTATTGTGCTCTAAATGCAAGGATAAAGGATCAAACTCGGGTGCTTCAATAAAATGCAGTAAGTGTCAAGGGTCTGGTACAAAAATCTTAGCAAGGGAGATGTTTCACATATCCTTCATCACTTAGTTCTTGAAGATTTTGTTGTACAAAATATTATGAAGAATGATGTTTATAGATCATTGTCATCCATTCTCAAAGTGAATGAAAGCAAGGCCAAAGATCTTCTCTCGGAGAATATAAGACCTTCTATGAGAATTGCCTCCAAGAAGGTAGATATATAGTGACAGAGATGGAATCATGAATACATCAAATACATACAGGCCTGAAGATTGGCGAAAGTTTGGAAAATCAAGAGGAAGTCCTAGACAAAAAATATAGTGAATGACAATGATTGATCGTTGACCATTGGATCAAAATGGAAGCACGATCAAACGGCACGAAACGAATTCACGATTAAAATAGCACAAACAATAAAATCCAAACTCGGGACCGAAGTCTTTATTCAAATCCATTTTATCTTTTGTCACGTCCACCATCGATCTGATCAAACAACCCACATGCAACTTCACATTTTAAACTAGAAACCGGTTTAACTCAATCGTCAATTTGTGAAATTAATAAGGACAATCCACTCAATTGTTGATTAAAACCCAACCATTGATTTGATTAAATCCTAGATAGGCCTTGAATGAATTCGCTCTCGGTCACAGGTCAAGGTCATATAGTAAATATGAAGTTGTGATGAGGTAAAGCGCTAACCGAGATAACACCTAGTTATAGGGGGTGGTCACTTGGTAAATAAAAGAAGTGTCTTCGAGCTAAAGTATAGAACATACCTTGCACCCTATTTGTCTAGTAGTTGGTCACATTGTTTGGTTCTATGGGAAAAAGGGGGCCACAAATTAGCACCTACCCAATGTTCGATATAGGAAATGCACCAGAGAGCAAAAAATGCTTGAATCTTATCTTTTGAAGGACTGAGGATGCAGTGGAAGTGTGGGTTTCTATTCTGGATATTTGATTAAGTAATTCTGACGACCAAACAAAGGATTGAAATTCATTTTTGACTTGGATCTTAGATCATCTTTTATGCACAATGCTCTTGATGCAAATGCCAGAGAGCATCAAGCAAAACAAAGTTCGCACCATTTTGTAGCATTTGAATAAAGTTTGGTACTGTTGAAAGGTAAACATCCTATGAAAAGTTCTTGGCTTACCAATTCCAATTGAGAATATTATTCTTAATATAATTCTTCATTAAAGAAATTTTGAAAAGGGACCATGGTCACCCAATTACTTAAAGATGATAATAGAGGAAGAAATTTGTTCTTAAAACAACATTATTGTTATGAAGAGGCACATTGATTCATTTCTCTTTTACGAAGAGACACAATGGTTCAATATCATATACCTTTTGGAAGACTATATAAAAAATAAAATATGGTGAAGAAGAGGTGGGTCTCTGAGAAAAAATTAGAAGATCAAAATAGAGGCAGAGTCCAATGAAGAATTTGACACTTGAAACATACACACGAAGTGAGGGTGGAAAGGTGGAGCAAGGAAGGATTGTAGTCCTCTACAGGTTGGAGCCTAAACAACATAGAGTTGCATCTTCCTCAAGTTGTTGCTTGAAAATAGAGGATTGGAGTCCTCTACAAGTTGGAGCCTGATCTACAGGGAGTTGCAGCTTCCTCGAGTTGGTGCTTGAAAATAGGGGATTGGTGTCTCCTTGAGTTGGTGCTCAAAAGAAGGGAGAATGATGTCTCCTACAAGTTGTATCTTGTAAAATAAATATAAATTTTATAATTGTTACATTTAAAATTATATGTATTGTACGTTTTTGTTGATCAATTGTTATGGTTAATAATTTCAATAATTAATTGATTAAAATTGTGAAAAAGAAGCAATACTAATTCACCCCCCCCCCTCTCAGTATTGAACAACATTTCAACAATTGGTATCAGAGTGGGTTCATTCACCACAATCTAATCACTGGAAGGCAGATTCTGAGAAATCACAATGGATCAACAAGAAGGAATTTCCTCTAACAGAGCATTGTTGTTCAAAGGAAATGATTATGCATTTTGGAGTATAAGGATGAAAATTTATTTGATGACCCTTGGTTGTGATTTATGGTTATCTGTGGTAAATGGTTATTGGTTAGGGACTCTAGATCATCCTCAATAGAATGAGATATGGGAGAAGTAGAGTATGCACTACCAGATGAGATGGTGAGGGATGGGACAGTGAACCTGTTATCAGTGCCATGGGAACGAGAGTTGTGGTTCACACATGCCAAATCTATAGGGGTAGGCAGAAGACTAGTGTACAAAGACTTCATTGATCTTGAGACCCAATAGGCATTAGGTATACAAGGCATGCTTTGATGTGCCTCAATGGAAAATGGAGTATTTTTTGACATATTCAATACCATGGAAGTTGAAAGATAGGCATTTTGAAAAGAATTCTCATTGGTTTTCACTTCAGAAGGGACAATTTGAATCATGGGTTTATTATTTGCTTGAGAAGACTTGTTGTTTTTAAGAGTGGGTTCCTCTACCATTAGGGTTGTTTCTTCTTAAATATTATAATCCAACTAGTGGATAACCTAAAGAGAATCACAGAATTGGGGTAGTTTAGGAAAATGATGAGAATAATGGCCATACGTATCACACAAAGTGCATGGGTGATTTGTGTGCAAAGACTTAACATGTTTTTTTGATGACTCGGAAAGGGGGAGTTCCATAATAAGTATGGACAGATCATGTTATAAATCATCCATGTTGTAAAGGTGTTTTATTTACAGGAGCCTATGATAGTTGAAGGTGGCATGGCCAGAGATATTACACATGGCACATGGGGGTATGGCCCTAGATGTTGTGTTCTAGGTGTCCATGGCTTGTTTAGAATCCCCTTTATTTTTGTATTTCCCCCCTTGTCAGTTCCTTTCCCAACCTATGTCGGTTGATGTGGGGGTTATGCACATGCCTTGGGGGCTACACGAGGTCATTGGTATTGGGTGCATAGGAGTCAAGTCCAAGTACAAGGTTTTTGAAGAGGTCAAGAGAGGAGTGGGAGGTAGATCCAAGTACAAAATTGGGATCCCTAATGTAAGGTCAGGAAGATTCAAAGTATCCATAACATGGGTACTTACTATTCTCGGAGGTGGAAATAAGAAAGGGACCTGGCTAAAAGGGTATTGGTGATGAGGCTACCCTGCCAGTGGTGGCATGAAAGATGCCAAAATTGAGGGTCCAATCGATGGTTATGGGTGTGGGACCACTGGCCTATGACTAGATGACACCATATAGACATTATATTAATTGGGGTGGCTAATCACAGGGGGCTATGTAATACACACCAAATAATATGGAGTCTTTATAGACTCCAAGGTTGATGTTTGAAAGTGAAGGAACTATTTGGATTCTACCCAAAGGGGACACCACCTAATTAGGGTGAATTTGTTCCTAGGGATTGGTATCCCCTATCCTAGGGATAACTAAGGATATCATGTCTCGAGGCCCACGGGTCCTAGACATGGAGTGTCGAGAGCCGGATGACTTAAGCATGGCCCCAGAAGGCCCATATTTTCTTTAGTGCAACCCATCTATCAGCAGCAACAGTATCCATCCCACCATCCTGGTCATGAAGTAGCAGTAAGTCTTGCTCCATGAGGTAATGAGTCTGGGTATCATGGTATGTGTCACTCTGATTATTGAATAACTTGAATATGTTGCACTGATTTCTCCTTCATTTCATAACATTTGCTTGGAAATTATGCTCTTTAACTTACTCATACCTAGGAGGGTGACATGATGCCCTAGTAAGTTGATCTCCCTTTAGGATGGGCTGCCACTGGGTGGGTCTATGAAAGGTCATCATCCATTCCCTCCATATTTATCATGGTATGTGTCACTCTAATTATTGAAGAACTTGAATATGTTGCACTGATTTCTCCTTCATTTCATAACATTTGCTTGGAAATTATGCTCTTTAACTTACTCATACCTAGGAGGGTGACATGATGCCATAGTAAGTTGATCTCCCTTTAGGATGGGTTGCCACTGGGTGGGTCTATGAAAGGTCATCATCCATTCCCTCCATACTTACCACTTTCCATCATTATTCCTCTCATCTCCCCCCACCTTGGTTCGGGCATTGGGTTTGCCATGCTAGGAAGGGTTGTACCTTACCTTGTGGGAAGAGGGGGCTAAAGGCCCAGAGGGTAAAAGTAGTTGGCAAGATTTAAAATCCAAAGTGAAACCTTTGAGATGCTTTACTCAAGGATTCCCGAGAAAGCAATAAAAGGCTTCTCGGTAAGAAAAGGGGACCCATAAGATAAATCAAAACTCAAGGTACTAGTTGGTGGATGGGAGGTCCCATCATGAGCCGACCTATTAGGTTCATGGGCATGTAGTAGTATGACACTACCATCTATCTGGTCACCAAACCAGGGTAGTGTCTCTTGGTGGCATAGCCAAGAGAAAGGGGGTCTCATCATGAGCCAACCTTCTCATTTTTGTGAAATGCTTGTGGGTAACGTTGTAACCAAGTTAGGATAGTGTCCCCCATCCTTTCCCTTGAAAAGAAAAAAGACAAAAACCAATAAGACTAAGAATAAAATGGATTGGATGGGCTAGGAAACAATGGCATCCATGATAAGGTGCAGCTCGCCCTCTGCAGAGTCACCCACAGGCAAGACCTACATTTCCCTGTTATCATTGCACCATCTACCCAAACATTTCCCTTACTCCACTTCACACACTTACATGACCTAGATTGGTTCTCACCTGGGAAACACCCTAAACTTAAGGAGGATTATCCCCATAGGACATCCTGAGACCTTCTCCAAACCTGACTTGTTAAACTGCATAACGTCTTTGAGCATTTTTCTGGGTAAAGGGGGGTTTGATGCACATGCTTGGGTAATTTGATTATTAGATGTGATTGACATTGCTATGATCCATGTGACTTATGACCCCCTGGAGGGCATACTTGTTGTTGCTGCAGGACTTTTCTCGGTGGACAGGTACATATGGGGGAATGATTAGGTCGGACCTCCATGGGGCTGAAAGTCCAACAGATGGATTCTATGACCCCACCAGGGGGAAAGAGAAACCAAAAGCTTGCACCAAGAAGAAAGAAGGGTGTTGCACTAGGGACACTCTGACATACCTGAACCCAGGGGGGTTTTGCCTTTTTCCACCTAGACGTTGACCCTTGAGAGCACATGACATCATCATTATGACCTTGAAATCATCCAGAGTTAAGGTTTTCACTTATGATGGGTATTTGTGTGGTAGTTGGCACGTGTGGCATCATTCAGGGCCTTTGGAGGCCAAACTTTTTGCACTTGAGGCCTAGCGTTCCACCTTAGGGGCCTAACGTCACCCTAGAAGGGAATGACGTCACCCTTGAAGATGAAATTAGGGTTTAATTATTGTCATTTATGTAAAAACTGGATTTTAATGTAATTTGGCCATGTCGGCCTTTTTACGACCTAATTGTAAATAAAGGTCATTGATATTGTATAAATAAGAGAGAAACTCTCATTTTTATCACAGATGACTCATCACACAAGTGGTGAAGTCTGAAATTTGTGCCCTCTTTAAGGGTTATTAGCTTAAATTTTAGGCGCACTTATTGAGTGTAGTACACCTCTATGCTACCTTGCACATAACTCATACATATGTTATATAATCCACATGCATTGAATAATTAAACGCATTCAAGCTCAAAGTAAACATATTATCTACTGCTATAATTAACAATCCATAGTGTTTCATAACAATTCATATACACAGTGGAAATCATGATACATAAGCACCACAGTCATGCAAAACATGATTAAAGCATAATCAGATACTTATCTTCTAACAATGGTAGATTCCACCAACCAAGTGTAGGCCTTCCACGAACCTCCTAGCCTTAGACCACACTGCTCATCATCTCAGCAGTGGGTCACCCCCGAGCTGGGACTAAGCTCCACCCCTAGGCAAGGAATCCTAGGCTAGGCTGAGGTTACAGGGAAAACAACACATAAAATCTGGAAGGATTCTTCCCAGGATGCCATCTTACACCCACTACTATCATACCCTCATTCCCCACATGCTTGTTCCTCCCGGGAGTATACACCTTCACAAGCACAGTTCATCAGTGCTAACCTCCCTCTCTGGGTCTCGGAAACAGGCCGGATCAAGAAGTCTCATAGCCTGAAGCTGGTGCTGGACACTCTATGGAATAAACCTCTTCCAACAACATCCACCTCCCTCACCTAGAGAGAGATCACACACAAGCTCAATCACAACTCGCGCTGGACATCAAGCCACCCATAGTCCAGCTCTGCGTGGTTACCATAGCCAACTAAAAATACAAACATGGCCTCTCAAACAGGCTCAACAATGGCTCGAGGCCTCACAGTGATGGTTCACAGGAATGCGTGATGAGTAACTCCTGCAGGGGTCGACACCGACTCCACGACTCAGAACGGAGGGTGAGACCGGCTCTTCAGAACAACACAGGCTTTCCCACTGGTTCAACAATGGCGGAATGGTTCAGGGTCTCGGCTTCGAAACAGAGCCTCCACGCATAGGTTCGATCAGTCGGACAGAGGATGTGCACGGACTATCAAAGACAATACGGGTTCACGACTCTCAGAACGCACGCGGTATTCTTCCAGAGGTTGGGTTGGTCGTACTGTTCAGCACTCTCTACACGCTCAGGTAGTCGAGTGGAATCGAGGAGGAACCCTTCCAACGGTTCACCCTGGTCGTTTTATTCGCATGCATTAGGGTTGACACTTGTCACCCAGGAAATTGCATGCGTTCCACCAGCACGCGTCTCCCTTGCATGTTCTCCCCTTGCCATAAACTTAGGATAAAACATAAAATGCACATGTCTTTTGGGATAATATTATAATATTATTCCCAAGCTTAAGCCCCCTAGGCTCAATACTTAGCCCCTTTTCCCACCTTCAACCCCTAATTCCTTGCCCACCCTATGGATGCTTAGTCCCCCTTCACTCATTCATCGTGGTCGGTCTGCACATGGCGGTGTTTATGTTTTATTAATTGTTCTGCATGATTACATATACAACAGTAGGCTCCTAGCCTTCAACACTTAGGCTCCCTGGCCTAACAACACATAAGCCTCCAGCTTATAAGAACTCGGCTCACCAGCCTATAAATCATAATTACAATTCCTTTCAGAACATGGTTTACTACAGGGCTCGGCCTTAGGGACACTACAATTCCCCTCCCCTTATTTTTGCACTGCCCTCAGTGCAACTTACACTGTCTCTGCAAGCCTTTCAAAATTTTCAAAAAGATGCGGGTACTCTGCCTGCATAACCTCCTCATGCTCCCATGTCGCATCCTCAGGACCGTACCAGGTCCACTGGACTTTTACAAGCTCTATAGCTCGATTCTGGAGATGTTTGCTTTTCCTGTCCAAAATGCGCACAGGATGCACTTGCAGGACACCTTATGGTTCCACCTGAATCACATTCCAATCGATAACATGATTAGCATCAGGTACATATTTCTTAAGCAATGAAACATGAAACACATTATGTATAGTCATAGATGCAGGTAATGCAAGCATGTATGCAACCGGCCCAATCCTTTCCAGGATCTCAAATGGCCCACAAAATTTTGCTGCCAACTTGGCGCAACTTCCCAGCCTCAGGTAACTCCTGTTAGTTTTCACTTTCAGGAAAACATGGTCACCCACTTTGAATTCTCTATGGGTTTTGTTACTATCAGCGTAACTTTTTTGCCTATCCTGGGCAGCTTTTAGATTATGTTTAATTCTTATCATTTGGTCTTTCATCTCTTTGAGTAGCTCAGGCCCAACTACTACTCTGTTAGCTGGATTATCCCAGCTCACTGGAGTGTTGCATTTTTTTCCATAGAGCACTTCAAATGGGCTCATCTTCAATGACGCATGATACCCATTATTGTAGGCAAATTATACCAAATGCAGGTAGTCTTCCAACCTTGATGGTTTATCCATCACATACATTCTTATCATGTCTTCTATTACTCTGTTTACTCTCTCTGTCTGTCCATCAGACTCGGGATGATATGTTGTGCTAAAGTTCAGATTCGTTCTGAATCCTTTGAACAATCCTTTCCAGAAATTCAAGGTGAATTTTGGGTCCCTATCAGACACAATTGTCTTAGGAATTCCATGCAAGCGTCCAACTTCTTTTAAAAAGATATCAGCAACATCAGCTGCCCTGTGGGTGGTTTTCAGTGGAATAAAATGGGCAGCTTTAGTAAGCTTGTCCACCACCACCATGATTGAATCATGATGCTTGCTTGTTCTAGGTAGTCCGGTGATGAAGTCCATTGTTACCACGTCCCATTTCCACTCAGGAATGGGTAAAGACTGCAGCAACCCTGCTAGGTGCCTATGCTCAGCCTTAACCTTTTGGCATTCCATACATCTGGTGATGTATTCAGCGATTTCTTTCTTCAAACCCGGCCAAACATAATGGCCTTTGACTGCTTCCATAGTCTTCTGATATCCAAGATGTCCAACATAAGCCACATTATGCATCTCCTTTAGAATTGCCAGCTTCAATTCTCAGACACTGGGTACATACACTCTGTTTTTATACAGAAGTAAACCATCAGCTCCCAAGGTGTAACTTTCCTTGGTCTGTGGTCCCTCACGCTGTTGTATCTTTGCTACAAGACCTTTGTACTGCAAATCAGTATTTGCATCTTCCAAAATTATGTCTTTCATCTCAGTCCAGTACATGCTAATGGCTGCAGCATGTAATTCGTGCACTTTTCTGCTGAGTGCATCATACACCTTATTTTCTTTCCCCTTGATATGCTTGATATCAAAGTCATATTCGCACAGAAACTCCAGCCATCTGATTTGCCTGACATTTAAGGTCGGCTGATCAAATAAATACTTTAGACCGTTATGGTCTGTCCTCAACTCGAATCTCTTGCCCATGATGTAATGTCTCCATTTCCTCAAGGCGTGGATGATTGTTGCTAGCTCTAAATCGTGAGTGGCATAATTCTTCTCATGTTCCTTCAACTTTCGGGATTCATAACAAACTACAAATCCCTCTTGGCTGAGAACTCCTCCCAGCCCCTCCTTACATGCATCTGTGCACACTACGTAATCCTTGTTTGGATTTTCAATCTTCAGGATTGGAGCACTAGTTAATAGCTGCTTCAATCATTGGGCTGCTCTCACATTCTTCAGTCCACTGGAAGTGATAGAATGAGCTATCTTTGAGAATCTGGCTATAAACCTCCTATAGTAGCCCGCCAGACCCATAAAATATCTAACTTCTGCCACATTCCTTGGCGCTGGCCATTCTCGAATGGACTCTACCTTTTCAGGATCCACAACCATCCCTTCTTCGGATATAATGCGTCCCAATTAATGGATCTGCCTTTGATAAAATGAGCACTTGCTCAGTTTTGCGTACAGTTGGTGTTCTCTCAACACCTGTAGCACCATTCTCAGGTGTTGCTCATGTTCTTCCTCTATCTTGGAATACACCAAAATGTCGTCCAGGAAGACTATGACAAACTTGTCCAAATAATCTCTGAACACTCCATTCATTAAGCACATGAAAACAGCAGGTGCGTTGGACAGCCCAAACGGCACCACCGCGAATTCATAATGACCGTACCTTGTTCTAAAGGCGGTCTTGTTGATGTCCTCATCCTTTATTCTCACTTGGTGATATCCTGATTGGAGATCTATTTTTGAAAATATTTTCGCATCCTTCAACTGATCAAAAAGATCATCAATCCTTGGCAGAGGATACTTGTTCTTGACAGTAACCCTATTCAACTGCCGAAAATCAATGCACAACCTTAATGTCCCATCTTTCTTCTTCACGAATAGGACCGGGGCTCCCCACGGTGACACACTGGGGCGAATGTAACCTTTCTTTAGTAGCTCTTCGAGCTAAAATTGCAACTCTTTCAGCTCTGGTGTGCTCATTCTATAAGGAGCCTTCGAAACTGGAGCTGCTCCAGGCATCAAATTTATAGAAAAAATGATGTCCCTCTTCGGAGGTAGTCCAGGTACCTCCTAAAATATGTCCTTGAATTCCTTGAGTACTTTGTTGTCTTCCAGATTCGAGACTTAATCTCGGGATGCTTCTTCCACCCCAGCTGCAAATAATTGACAGCCTTTCCGGTAACATTTCTTCAGCTGCATGGCTGAGATTTCCCTAACAGCCACGGCTCTGGGAATTCCTTGGACTGTTACCTGATTTCCCTCCTCGTTCAGGCAGGTAAACCTCTTGTTACGGCAATCCAAAAGAGCATGGTGTTGGTCCAACTAGTCCATCCCAATTAAGCAATCGTATGAGCCTAAAGGCAGAATGTTCAATTCAGCCTTAGTGCTCATTCCTTTCATGTCCACTGAACAGGACTTAACCAATTCAG
>JZKD02S1668408.1:181233-245226 GCA_000966675.3 Picea glauca
ATTCCTTCCAAGTGACCTCTTTCTCTCTGATGTGTTGCACCTGCACAAACTGATCCCACCACATGGATGCTTTTTCTTTCAGTTGGTACATTGCAATTCTTCCTTCTGCATGGGCGGAATAATTCTATAGTTGGAAGTATTTCTTCATGCCAAGCAACCATGTCTCGGCATATTCCTCCTTCTTATGTTCTCCATCGAATGTTGGAGGCTTAATCTTGTTCATCTCCCCTTTCAATTCCTCCGTTCCAAATTTTCGATGTTTTCTGGTAGGCGATGGGCTTGAACTACTGTGTGTCTTCCTGTCATAATGTCTTTGGGAGCGACTAAGATGTTGGCTACCACTCCTCGACCTACTTCCTCTCCCATGGGTTCTGCGACTCTCTGTCGTACTTGAGTCTCTTCCCTTCTCGAGTTTCTTCTCTATTATTTCCAGGCTCTTCAAAAATTTTAAGTTTAATTCACCCTGTCGATCCCTAACTTTCATGAGCTTTCGACTATCAGCTCGGCGAGCCTTGGCCTCTCTTTGCAATCCTTCAATGATTTTCATTATGTGTCCTTCTTTATCCTTCTCTTTTTCATGCCCATTGGAGTTCGATCCTTCCACTCCCATATTGACATCCTTTCCTTCCCGTTCGTCTCATGTTTCGGAGGCAATCATCACCTTTCCCCAATCCATACTCGGCGTTAGTTAACTAGAGTCCGGACCTTCGTTGAACTCTGCACACGCACTGTGCAATTAAATTCGAAGTTTGTCAAGCCATTACTCCTTCGGAACAATCCATAACATTTATAAGCCAATACGACCAAGAACGAAAGACATTTTGATTTAATTAAGTTCTCTGAGCTCTCGTTCGGTTTTGCAATTTTCATGTTTTCAAAACTTTCATTTTCGGCACTTCGGGATTTCGAGACTTCAGGTTTCAGTCCACGAAGATCCAACAGTTAAATATTCGTAACCAAAGTCACCCTTTTTGCAACTCGTGATCTTGCGAGTTCGTGAGTCGAAGACCCTAGACTCATTTCCTCTAACCACCGATACCCGAGATGCGACACGGGTATGGCTCCCTCCTCTCTAGCATTTGCTACGCATGACCGTAGTCTAGGGCTAAGTGCTAGCACTCTTCGCTACTTGCACGTTCGTGAGTTGTGGCATCCAACCCTGGTGCCTCCCTTTCACGAAACCCCGAGAAGCGATGTTGACTTTTCTCCTCTCGTTCTCGCTACTTCGCGACTTCGCGAGTTTCAATGTCGAGCTCCCATGCCCTTATCTTGCGAGTCCCCGAAATTGAGAATTACTTTATTCTCTAGGCCCACAGCACAGCTGTCGCCCTTCACCATAGTGGCATGTGGTACGTTCATGAGGCCCCATGTCGCTTTTTAACGACGTCATCGAGTCCCACCTCTCTCACTTCTCTTCTCGACCCACTGGCACGCGGTACATCTCCATGTGTCCACATCCATTCCTAGAAAAATCCAATGGTCAGATATTTCTCATATCTACGGCGCAGATCCTTTCGGCGTTTCAGGGTTACGGGTGTCGGAAGTTCGTGCATCCACACATCTTGAACTTCCATTTGCTGAAATCACGAATTCATTGTCTACTAACTTACTTGATCCAACGGTCAAGTTCTTATCCCACGATCTACGGTGTAGATTGTTTCAGGATTTCGGGTTTCGAAGGTGTTCACCTCTTCTCACCTTCCATCTCCCAGAATGTCGATTTCTTCTTCAATCATACCCGCTACCTCAATCAACTTTTTCGTTGATTTCTATAGAATTAAAACCCCTGAATTACCGATGGAGGCCTAGCGCAAGCTAGCTCTTTCTCTCTCTCTTTGTTCCCATGTGATCGTGGGTCATGATCACGGTTCAAATAAACGCAATGCCTCTTTGTATTTCACGCCCCAACTTAAAGCTAGCATCTCTTCCTCACATCAGACGGTCGTTACAGACCCAGAGATTCCCCGAAGGAATCTCGTCCATTCATTGGGACTTAGCCACATGCTAACGTCTCGACATTATGGGTCGGAATTTATCAAGGCGAGAGTCTGAGTTCTTGTCAACGAAACTCCCGAATCCCTGATCCCTGATTTCTTGAAACGGGTAATCTCACGACATGTGGCCTCCGTCATTCGGATGGTCTAGATCTATTTCGGGGCTTTCGTCCCTATTCACTGGGATTTTAACCCTCGGATATCTCCTGATAGATCCAACGGCTGTCGGGTTTTCCAGCCGAGATCTGACGGCTCAGACGGTTCCTAACTAATTCGGGATTTCGCGTATCACGATTTCCACACTCTTGTGCAATTTCCAAAGGGCTTTAAACCCCGTGCACACTTTCCAGATCTAATGGTCATGAGGGTTCACCTTCCCTCCCGAACAGATCCTAAAGCTCCTACACTTCTGGTGTGGACTCCTCTCTCCCTGTGGACTTATACCATACTGGTTGTGGTTTCATAACGCCGCTATACCTCCTGAGCTTAAAAACTCGTCAAGTAACTTCTTGAAACTTTGGAGCACACCAGGGTCTGAAATTGGCCTTCCAGACCCAATTTCCCCTCGCATCCTCGGTCCAAAGACTGCTCCACTAGCCCATCTAGGCTCAGTGTCGAAACCTTGGCTCTGATACCAAACTGTAGCACACCTCTATGCTACCTTGCACATAACTCATACAGATTTTATATAATCCAAATGCATTCAACAATTAAACACATTCAAGCTCAAAGTAAACATATTATCTACTGCTATAATTAACAATCCATAGTGTTTCATAATAATTCATATACACAGCGGAAATCATGATACATAAGAAGCATAGTCATGCAAAACATGATTAAAGCATAATCAGATACTTATCTTCTAACAATGGTAGATTCTAGCAACCAAGTGCAGGCCTTCCACGAACCTCCCAGCCTTAGACCACACTGCTCATCAGCTCAGCAGTGGGTCACCCCCGAGCTGGGACTAAGCTCCACCCCTAGGCAAGGAATCCTAGGCTAGGCTGAGGTTACAGGGAAAATAACACATAAAATCTGGAAGGATTCTTCCCAGGATGCCATCTTACGCCCACTACTATCAGACCCTCATTCCCCACATGCATGTTCCACCTGGGAGTATACACCTTCACAAGCACAGTCCATCGGTGCTAACCTCCCTCTCTGGGTATCGACAACAAGCCGGATCAGGAAGTCTCAGAGCCTGAAGCTGGTGCTGGACACTCTCTGGAAGAAACCTCTTCCAACAACATCCACCTCCCTCACCTAGAGAGAGATCACACACAGGCTCAATCACAACTCGTGTTGGCCATCAAGCCACGCACAGTCCAGCTCTGTGTGGTTACCATAGCCAATTGAAAATACAAACATGGCCTCTCAAACAAGATCAACAATGGCTTGAGGCCTCACAGTGATGGTTCACAGGAATGCATGATGAGTAACTCCTGCAGGGGTCGACACCGACTCCACGACTCAAAACGGAGGGTGAGACCGGCTCTTCAGAACAACACAGGCTTTCCCACTGGTTCAACAATGGCGGAATGGTTTAGGGTCTCAGCTTCGGAATAGAGCCTCCATGCATAGATTCGATCAGTCGAACTGATGATGTGCACGGACTATCAAAGACAATACAGGTTCACGACTCTCAGAACGCACGCGGTATTCTTGCAGAGGTTGGGTTGGTCGTACTGTTCAGCGCTCTCTACACGCTCAGGTAGTCGGGTGGAATGGAGGAGGAACCCTTCTCACGGCTCACCCTGGCCGTTTTATTCGCATGCGTCAGGGTTGACACTTGTCACCTAGGAAACTGCATGTGTTCCACCAGCACGCGTCTCCCTTGCATGTTCTCCCCTTGCCAGAAACTTAGGATAAAACATAAAATGCACATGTCTTTTGGGATAATATTAAAATATTATTCCCAGGCTTAAGCCCCCTAGTCTCAATACTTAGCCCCTTTTCCCACCTTCAGCCCCTAATTCCTTGCCCACCCTATGGATTCTTAGTCCCCCTTCACTCATTCATCGTGGTCGGTCTGCACATGGCTGTGTTTATGTTTTATTAATTGTTTTGCATGATTACATATACAACAGCAGGCTCCTAGCCTTCAACACTTAGGATCCCTGTCCTAACAACACATAAGGCTCCATCTTATAAGAACTCGGCTCACCAGCCTATAAATCATAATTACAATTCCTTTCAGAACATGGTTTACTACGGGGCTCGGCCTTGGGGACACAACATTGAGGAAAGGTATTTTTGGTGTATCTTGCCTATTTTCATGGTGGAAGATATTCAACTAGGGTTTCAACTTGATTATTCTTGGTGAAGTAAGTAGAAAATCTGCATTTTGTTTATGTGAATGAATGCTTATGGTTAATTTTACTTGGTTCATGTTAAAGGTTATGAAATTTCTTGCTTGAAACCCTAGGAGAAAGACATAAGTTATTATATTTTTCTCTATAGTTTTCCACTTGTTTAAATTTATCAAAGAGAACCTCATCAAAGGTAGATACTAGAGCCCTACCATTGTAGCACTCTAGTAACCCTACTTACATTTCCTATTGCTTATTTTGTTTGAAATTGTCTAAGGAAAGAGAAATCGCTAGGGACTAAGTTTCCTTACTTTCTAGCAACTATCTCTCTAGGACTTGGATGTTTGAGGCCTTGGGTTACTAACACCTCTCTCATCATTTCCATCTCCTTTGACTAAGTATTATCATTGCTATTTCTCCCTAAGATTTTTTGTTGTTATCATTGACTCCATTACCCTAGAAAGGCACTAGTCTACTCACTGCAATTGTTTGATTGATCAACCAAATTTCAAATTATTTTTCTTGAAACATTTACCAACCTTAAGCTAGACTAACTCTCTAACAAATTTTTTATTGTTGCTAAATATTGCTACATCCATCTTACAGCGGAAAATTCATCTTTAAAAGAAACATTAAAATATTATTAGACATTGCCAAATCCACTTGTGACTATCTAATATCAATTTGCCTAGTTAAAGCTATTATTTCTAGTCTTTTCTCAAGCATTTTGAAGCATAGTTATTGTGGTTGTTACAAACTTATCATTGTTGTTGTAAACTGTTGTAGTGCTGCAATTATATATCAACTTACTTATCTCTCAAAGGTTCATGGTTTTATGAAGCACTAACATCATATGGTACCTTGAATTTGCATGTTTTTCTCTATCGTTGTCTTATTCTGGGCAGGTACACCTCATTTACCTTTTTCTTTGTCTTTATAATACACAAAGAACCTTTGAAATTGAGTGACTTGTGAGAGGGGGGGACTTTCTTTCCTTAGCCTTCTCAAACCCTCGGTTCACTGGGGACATCTCCTCTGGGGTAGATTGATAAAAACGTAAATAGAGAGCGGTTTCCTATTTAGGTGACAATGATAGGTCACCCCCTGTTACGCCAATCTTGTATCTACTTGCTTTGGGCTTTAGGAAAGTATATATTGTGCAATATTAGGGATCGTGATAGGTCAATTGATCGATGGTGACAATTTTTTTGTTATGGGGGGGAATCATCTTTTGAAAGATTGAAGACACCATTGCCTTCATGATGTACATGGAGCTTTGACCCATAAGGATGTTGTAGTCCAATGGGGCATTGATAACTTCAGTGTCAATGAACACTTCTTTCCCTTCTAATTGCATGGGATAATTCTGATAAATCCCTTCACATTCAGAGGGTATACCATCATACACATAAAGGGAGATCATAGATGGGATAAGTTTGGGGGAGCTTAACTTTTTATAGACTTGGGCCAACATGATGCATGAGGATGCAACTTCATCACTAATTCATCGATGGATGATGTCATTCTTGATGGACACTACAATATTAAAGTCTATTGAAGGTGGAAATATAAATGTTTTAGCCTTATAACTATTGAAAGTTATCATCCTATATGTTAGAACACTTTAGAAATTTAAATTTTAAACTTTCAAATATTTTCATTTTTGTCCTTTAAAAATAAAATCACAAAAAAACTTAAGAAGACCATTCTTCATTGAATAAATATATAAGCGTTATATCTTGACAGGGCGCTCCAATATCATCCATTAAAGAGTTTTAGCTGACCATATCAATGGCTCTCATGATTTTGTAATTCTAAACATGCGCGAGTTTTAAACAAAATAAAGCTTCAACACTCACTTCGGGACTTCGCACTTTGGGAGTCTCAAACTCAAAGTGTTTAAAGAACTAAAAACCCCAAAGTTGTGAAGATCTGAAGTCTTGGAGACAGCTTCCCATGAAAATATTATAAATAGATTTACATGTCACTCACCTTTTCATCACACGTCATCAAAAGTGAGGTCATCATTGCCACATCACTCCGAGAGATTGTCCTTCGGGAGGTAAAACAAAGAATACATTCATAAACACTGGAGCGTCGAAGCACTTGTGATCATAATGAATAAGAATGTTTAAAAAAAAAAAAACTAAAAACATTAAACAAGTTTAAGTAACCATGATTAGCCGTTAATAATCACTCCGCGAATTCGCCATTCGTGATATATCTGTCGTTCTACATTTAAAACTCTTGAATGTCGAACTACCGAAATACTTACCACGCATACAAGCTCACGAACTCCCGGAGCTTCAGATTTCCAGAGCCCCGAAGAACTTAAAAATGGTTTGATTATTTGCTCCGGGGATTTGGGCTTCAGGAGATATTTGTTGCTCTACATTCAAAACTCTTGAATGTCGAAATTCTGAAGTACTTAAAACTAAAAGCAGCGTTAAATCATGATTAAATAAAACAAAAAGCAATTAATTGTAGATTAACTACTTTGGGAATTCGGCCTTCGGGAGATATCCATTGTTCTTCACTCAAAGTCCATGAATGTCAAACCACCCAAGTACGTTATTTAATTTCATTCATTAATAATATGCCTAGTCGACTAGGGTTAAAGATTTGGATAAGTATTGCAACCGCCAGGTAAGAAATTCGACATATTTTAAAATGATTACTCTGTCAGTAGATTAATTCGAAGATAGCTAGATATTAATATTTCCGTAAATAACCCCGGATGGGGTGCTAGTGGACTCCCCGTGGCGATGGATGGGAACGGACATGGTGCAATGCAACACGGAGCCACGTGAAGGGCCCGTGCAGCAGGACAGTGCCATCCCGGGAGAGTAATGGCGTTTAAATTCGCCATGATGGTCGAAGTAAGGGGCATTAACGCCACCCTTTGTTCCTCCGCAATTTGTATTATGGCTCGGCTCGGCGTTTTTGGCATTGCACCTTGTATGCGGTCTGAAGGGCTCCTCCCTTCACGGCGCGAACATAACCAGGCTCGCACAGAGGCTATCTCCATTGTTTACCTGCAACTCTGGTTCATCCCTGTCCAAACCTGCTCACCTGCACCCATGAAAGAAAGGATTAGAGGAAAGTCGAAGAGGGGCTCACCCTGGAAGCCCCGTAGACCTCCTATCTCACCTTCAGCCTCCCCTATGACCGGCTCCTCCCCAGCTGCCACCCCGCCACCTATGCAGTCTGTACATCTTCGCTCCGCGGTCACCCCGTCACCTTCACAGTCTTTGCTACTACATTCCATGGCCACTATCCCGCGAGGGTCGCCTCCAACTCAGCGTTGTCCTCAGGACCCTCGGATGCAATTCATAGCGACCATGTCCTTCCCTGGATCCTTGAGTACCTGGAGAAGTGCACCACTGACTTTGGGAGAGTCCAAACGACTGCGTCTCCACCCTGCGGCCCACCTCGACAGTGAGCACTTCAGAGAACGAGTAGGCATCCTGTATGATTTAGTCTTCGAGCTCCGAAGGGAGGTGGTGGACCTCAAGTTCCGCCTACAGGCCACAGAAGACAATGTCGCAACCTTTCTTCATATCATTTCAACCATGCATTCGGATCTCTCCTCGGACCCAGCTGGTAATACTCCGGGGGGAGGCATTTGATACTGAGACGGATAGCATGCTGCGACAGGCAGCAGCGAAGCAGAAGGAAGAGGAACGAAGCGGTCCAGTTGAGAACAAGGAGTGTGAGGAGCGAAAGGAGAAACGCTGGGACGACCAGCTGACCAACACCGAGACAGAACCGTGGACAGAGGATCTCTGAGCCACGTGGTTAGGCTATTCTCCAGGTGTTTATCTCTTTTTTGTTGTGCATCCAGTTTCTTTAGGCTCCTAATCTAGATGGCAATTAGTATGAACTATGTATGTTTTCTGAACCAGCAACTTTCTCAGACTTGTGAATTGGGGGCTGGCTGGACTGGTTTCCCCTCTATTGGGGCAGTCCAGTAACTACAGCCAGTTTCATATTGTATTTTGGAAACTTTTTTCAGCTTTAGCAGGCACTAAATATAATATATACTTCTTACTTACAAAAAAAAAAAATATTTCCGTAAATAAAGGCATTTCGAATTTCTAACCATTTTTCCATTAGCATTTGAGAGTTTCATATTCAAGCATTCTAAGGTCATAGGTTTTTTCTTCTCAAGGGAGGATTAGCTTCGTCTTTCGAAAATCATGGTGTCGCGCAAAGCAGGAAAGAAACTGGATTCATCAATTGACGAATCGAACCCACGCGCGGATATACTTTTAGATACTACTTTCCGATTAACATATGACACCAAAACTTGAAAGCATGTGTATGAAATTTTAGAGCATGAGAACCTTCTCTATCTAGATGATTCAGTAGAAGAATATGATGATACATTTCCAGCTAAGCTCAGACATGTGGCTAAGTCTGAATTACACAAATTTTTTGCTCAGCCGAAACTTATGCCTTACACTGATATGATAAGTTGGGCCCTAGAGCACATAGACATCCCAACAAGAAGCATCGTCAGTCACCAGAAGACCTCTGTCAGATCTTTTCAACCTGAAGATATTCAAGTAATGTATAAATTATCCTCTAAACCCAAATATACCTACAATTCATCATTTATATTGAAGTTTGAGGAGGAATGCACTAAGTACGACAGAACCAGCCACGATATAATAAAAACCTGGTGGGTTAATCCAACTAAGTTCAAATATGATGCCCGTGGCATATATTCTACAACATATTTGGATGCTCATATTATGTACATTGCCATGATGCTTTGTAGAATGTTCGGTAGGAAACATCCTGCGTATTTTACCATAGAATGGGTTCCCATAATCCATGAGGTTGTTGAGGGTTACACTTTTTAGTAGGGAAAAATGTTATCAGATAACTTAGCCAAGGAAATTGTGGAGTACACGATGTTGAAGTCTAAAGGACAACATGCCCCCTTTTATATGTCTGCATACATCATGGATGCAATCTGTTTCAAGACTCCTTTTCCTCTCATGAATTGGAGTTGGACCCCGACCTGCACTGAGCCCCTTCATTTTTATCATTCTAAGTTATGTGAGGAAAATTCAAAGGATTTATTCTATGAAATTTGTCATAATGTAGTAATGTCAATTCATGTAGCTATCTATGGAGAGCCTCCCCCCAGAATTTCAAAGTAGATCATTGGAAATTTGGGTTCTATTGTAGATTGGTATGTTGAGGAAACAATTTCTTATATCAGAGTGTTTGGTTGCTATATTTCTTCTCATGCTCTCCCCAAATTCCTACCTGACAGACTAGTTTGCAGAGAAGTAGCTTATCAAACAATTTCAGGAGGAATAACCAAAGAATTAAAAGCAGCACAGAAAAGAGTGTGGCCAACCTTTCCCATACATGTTGGTGTGTTTGCATTATCTGATTTTGGACATGCTAGGGTTGAAGCTTCATCCTTAGAAGTATAAAATTGGTTGACATTGAGTATAAAAGGCATGGTCCTCATAGGGTGGTTGAGAACCATTTAGCTCAATTTAATATGAAAAAATATATACATGAAGATTCCCCCTATGATGAAATTTTCAGAGGAGTGAGATCCTCTGATGAAGTTGAGATAAGATTTCAAAATTTACCTCAAGATCAACAGTCGGGTTTCCTCTATTTTCATAAGCACAGAAGGAATAGTCTTCCCAAGGTCTTGCAGGGAGAACAGAAACTCAATTCAACTTCACGGGTGATAGAATCAATAAAGCTAGAGCAACATAGCTTTCCCGAGGACAAGGGCAAGGAAGTGGAGATGAACACAGATAGGTTATCCAAAGATGCAATAATATCAATACCAAGTAAAGATAAGCATAAATTCTTAGCATCATTTGAAGCTTTTATGAAGCATGGGCATAATTTTCCTCTTCCACTTCCAAATACGAAAACTCCAGTGAAAGATGCTACCAATACAGAAGCATCTACTGCACTTAGTTCTCCCATACCATTAGTAACTCCTCTCGCAACAAGTTTTGGGTTATCTGGTGTAGAAATTATTAATATAGATGGCCTTACACCTATTCAACCTGAAGATATGCCTCCAACAAACTTCTTTTTCAAAAATAAAAGGAAGGCTATCATAAGAAGGGAATCTCGACAAAAGGGGGGAATAACTATTAAAAGATATAAAGTGATATATGATGGACATGGACAGGATGATCCTGAATTTGCAAGAGAAGTTTTGGATTCATTGGGATCCTTTTCCATTGCCAACCAGTGGTCAGTGGATAATCTCACAAAACAACTAGAACAAAAGAGTCTTCTGGTTGAACAATTGCATAAGGATATGCAACAGATGGAAATGACTAGCAGAAGTAAAATGAATTTTGATATAGAGCAAATCAAACAGGGTTTTGAGCAACAGATAAAGCGGTTACAAGACAAATTGAAATTAAGTGTCAAAATCAACAGTTGAGCAATACTATGCTTTCCTAGTCAGACAGGTTAATAGAGAAGTTACAGTCTTGAATAACTTCATTTGAGAACATAGGAATGGATGTCTCTACATTTAAGAAGCAAACGTCTGAAATAAATGCAAAGTTGGAAGGTGTCCAGCAAGATCTATACCAGAATATGGATATTAGTCAAAAACATTGTCAAGTGATCAATAATTTCTTGAAGAATATTCATGAAAAGGAGAAGGAAGACTATACATATAGGTCCAAGTTCCAAGAGTTTATAGTTTGGAGACAAAAGATAAATGTACCTACGGTTGCCCCTTTTTCACAGTTTGAGAAGATAAAGGGAAAGATGGCTTTAAAGGTCTGGGAAACAAATATGGAAGAAAGTAAGAAGTTGGCTAGAGAAGCAAAGGAAGCTTGTCCTAACACCCTTTCAGTTGTAGATCTTGAAATGACATAGCTTTATGGCAGTGATATCCCTGATACACTTCGGTAGATTGAGATTGAAAAGATTAAGGAGAATTGAAAGAAAATTAGGGACAACGCAGAAAATGCTATCCAACAGCTAAATCGGGTTAATTTGCAAAAGGTAAATGATCTGCTAGTAAAACCGAGATTACAACAATAGGTTACAACACAGGCAGTCGTGAAGATCCAAGAAAAAATACCATTGATACATAAAAAGGATTTTTCATTTGAATTGAAAGTGGATATCAAAACTTCTAAATTTGTTATGGCATTAATGGAACTACACGCTCAATTCAAATATCAAAAGAAACCAAGTTCCCATGAGATCAAATAGATGACAAATGAAGTGCCAACAAACCAAAGAAATCTCATCAAATCCATAAATATCTCCAATATATCTTCTAGTTTTGATTATATTCTTCTTTGAGATAATAAAAAAATGTGGGATGTCTAACTACTTTTAGTTAAGACGGTTTTTGTATAAATAAACAAATCTAAGATCTATTCGAGGCTTATTTTTGCCATATGTAAAAGAGAACTCATTGAATATCAATAGAAAAGAGAAGAGAAAGATTCTACGTCTCATTTTCTTGAGTTATGTGTTTTCTTTGTATTTCCATTTCTTAATCATATTGTATTCATTTGATGGCTCTTGAAGATTGAAAGATTACAATTTAGTAATACATCTTTTGTGATCTTCATATATTGGAAGTTTGTTCAGTTACAATTTTTCCTCTGTTATTACTGTGAGTAAAACAAGACATGTAACCTGTGTAAGTTTCCTCATTTTAAATCATTTATCAAGGACATTTCCTACATTTTTCTTCTACTGCGGATGAGGTAAGATTTATCTTTATTTGATACCTTACTTTGTTTTAACAATCTTTGTTAATCATTTCTAGTTTACATAAAATTAAAACTAAGACTCAAAGAAAGAGATTGTGCCTCTGTGTTTTCTAATCATAAAATTCATTTGAAGTTTCATCTTTAAAAACTGAAGGTAGAAAAATCATTACAAAAAACAATTATCATAAATCTTTTGGATGCCTGACATTATTCTATGAGCCTAGAATCAATCTCAGGAACAACATCTTGTTGGCGTCGTTGTCGGGGAACAGAGAAACAAAACTATTTTTCCATAGGAAAACGACAAAGCTAAGTTTTTTTTTTTTATGGTGAACAAAGATTTAACATGAGGACAAGGCTCATTTTTATCTTTCACATGGTGACTCCATTGTAGGAAAAACTAGCATCCAGATGAAAAAATATGAAGAAAAACCCAGACAAAAAGCAGACTACGCCAATTTTAGATCCCGAAAAATTGTTGAAAACCAAGGGATATCTCAAGCAAACTTGTGCATCAGCAGGTAATATCTATCAACCCAAGGTTACCCAATTTAGCGTCAAAACTCCATCATAAGAAGTAAGTTCTAAAGAAAAACATCAAAAACCTTATTCTGTCGAAGCCTCAACTAGTAATCTAGAGGTTAAGTTGGAAAATCCAGAAGAGATAATTCCCGCAGTAAAATCGTATGATCTAAAGGGAGAAAATATTCACTCTACCCCTATATCTTTGATAGACACTTTTACCAGTCAAAGTAAATAATTTGTTACAAATCCTATTATCATTTATACACAACCAATTCTTAGTCTTCCAGGTAAAAGTATTTGTTTATGAAAACCCTGAGGATCACCCTTCTTACTCAGGTTCATCTCTTATTACTTCCCCCATTTATTCATCTAGCCGATCTGAAAGACCAAGATCGAGTTCTCATTTCCCAGCTGATTTTGATTTTACATCCCTTTTACGAGATCCATCACCTTACGATTATCTAGCTGAACTTCGTTCTCACCTTCCTAAAGCAATCAAAGATCTAGTACATCAGTCTTTTGAAATCTTTGATAATCTACAGTATAGTCCTCATATCTCTTCTCCTAAAATTTTGATGGCTGGTGTTGGAGGTGCCAAAGTGGTGGGGTTGGTGGACATATAAATCCACCACTACCTCCTCCAATGATTTTTTCCAAATTCACTGCTAGATATGCTCCCTTAGCCCTTTCTGTTGTTCTACATGATTTACTTGATAATTATATGAAGAGCATACCTAAATTTATGGGAGAGGGGGATTTAACAGCTACTAAGCATATAGCATTTTTTTTATCAATTCGTTGATATTCTCGGTATTGAACACAAAGACGTTTACATGAGATTGTTAGTACAGAATTTTTAGGGACAAGTTAGAACTTGGTTTAGAGGACTTCCTGTAAATTATATACCATCGTATGGTGATTTAGAGACATCTTTCTTAAGACAATAGGGAGAGAGAAAAAAGACCATTCATATTACTTAACTGAATTCGGAGCCTTAAGAAAGAAAACATCTGAAACTATTTCAGATTTTATACAAAGATTCAATCAACTTTATAGCAAAATCCCAGTCGAAGTAAAACCTTCACAACTAGTTGCTAAAGTTACTTTTGCATGGGCTTTTGATTCAAATTTCGCCTTACTTCTAAGGGAAAGAAGAGCTACAACTTTAGTTGCAATGCAAGATGATGTTATTGAAATTGAATCAAATATGATAGCATCATGAAAATTAAAAACAAAAGTAGATATGGTAATAAAAGAACCTAGAAGGTTTAGAGAATAAACAGGACCCTCCAGTTCTGGAAAAAACACTTCAGAAGAAAAAATGGATGAAATAGCTAAGATCATAAAAGATTTATCAAACAAAATTTCCAAGATGGAAATGGAAAAATCCAAACCATATCCATATGCTAGAAATCAAAACCAATTCAGAAGGAACCCTAATACAAACCCTCATATTCAACAGAGACAAACAAATCAAAAATGAGGAACAAAAGATTCAAGCTCATTTTAAAACAGAAAATCTCATAGAGGGAGATGATGTTCAAGATTATGATGAATTAGATGAATATATAAACAATCTCAGTGATGATGATGTTTAACCTCATTTAACCAAACAAGATTATGAGAAATCTTTAGATCTTGGATCTTTATTTGATGATGACCAAAATATCAATAAGTTGGGAGACTCAACAGCTCAATATAAAGAGTTGGTTGATTCAATAATGGCTTAGCTTCAAAATAAATATGATTTGAGGCCAACAGAAAAGACTTCCACCAACAATCCACCTAAAAATCTCTTGTCATAGAATAAATCAAATGAGGCAGTGGTTTCAAAGTCACCCACTGAAGCACAAGCTACTCAAACGAAGCAAGTTGAAACAAAATCAATGCAAACTAAAAATCTGGAAAATAAAGAAGTCGAAGTTCAGACTAAAGAGCTAGAAAATTCAGTAGGCATCTTCAATATTGAAAACAAGTTGAATAAGATTAAAATTCATGTTCCTTTGGTTCAACTTGCCAGGAATCCAGTTTACAAGAAGCAGATTTCAAAGGTAATAAATTTTTCAGATGCAGAATGCCAAGCTGATGTCATTAACTTGCAAGATGAGAAACCAACAATCATGTTTGGACCACATATAAAAAATGATAAAGACTCAGTTGCTCCATTCTATATCACTCTCATTGTGGATGAGCACTTGTTACACAATTGCATGTTAGATTCAGGTGCTTCACATAATTTGATGCCTAAAATAATAATGGAAAAGTTGGGCTTTCAAATTACAAGACCTTATCAAGATTTATATTCTTTTGACTCTAGAAAGGTTAAGTGTCTGGGTATGATTAAAGATTTAGTTGTAAATCTAGCCCAAATTCCAGTAAAAAGCATTCTCATGGATGTGGTAGTAGTTGATGTTCCTGCAAAATATGGCATGCTTTTATCAAGATCTTGGGGTGCAAAGTTAGGAGGATCAGTTCAGTTGGACATGACATATGTTACAATTCCTATTTTTGGTGGACAATTTACCAGATTGTACAGAGAAATGAGATTGGCCTATATAGTAAGTAATCCTCAAAATCCAAATAATTATCAAGTCTATGTTAGTAATCAAGATTTAGGAAATTGTATATTATCCATAGATGATGATTATTGAGACTGTACAGAAAAAGAAAATACAAAAATAGAACATCCAAAGAAAAATGTAAATATTAGAGATGGGATGTGGAAAATGTTCTTTGACGGTGCTTCATCTTGGGAAGGATCAGGAGCTAGAGTACTATTTGTGGCACCTAGTGATGAGTATTACATCCCTTTTTCTTATAGATTGCAATGACACATAGATTACACAAATAATGTATGTGAGTACGAAGCTTTAATTTTAGTATTAGAAGCTGCTAGAAAATTAAAAATTCAACATTTGATAGTTTATGGTGATGATGAACTTATTGTAAAACAAATAAAACGACAATATCAAGCTAAGAATCCAAGGATGAGGTCTTATAGAAATTGTGCATGGGATCTCATAGAAAACTTTTTTTTATCTTTTAGCATGCATACTATTCCCAAATTGCATAATCAACAAACAAACTCTTTAGCTCAAGCTACAACAAACTTCATACCACCTACTATTTTGAAATTGAAGTATCGCATTGACATAAGATATAAACCTTCAATTCCCAATAATTTTCATTATTGGCAAATTTTTGAAGATGATGGACAAATAAGACAGTTTCTAGAAATGATAGATGAATTTTCCGAGACACACATAGATCAGGAAAATCAAAATGATACAATGTGGATTATGCAAGAAGGAGAAAATCCAGAGAAGTTCAAAGATAGAATTGCAAATCACAAAATGTTTTTTCTCAAGAATAATCAAATTCCCAAGGGTCTAGTTCCGTTAGAAAGGCTATTCGACCAAAATGGTATACCTTTAAAGTCTACTTTGTAGCCTCAGCCTGAAGAGGTTGAAGATTGTAATGTAGGATCAAATCAAAATAAAAAATGGTCAAATTCTCTAAATATCTTCCAACTGAGCTGAAGAGAAAATATGTTGAATTACTCAAAGAGTATAAACATGTTTTTGCATGGACTTAAGATACTTATGTTATCAAACATAAGATCCCATTAAAACCCGGAATTAAGCCTTTCAAACAAAATCTTAGACAAATAAATCCAATTCTCTTGTCGGTAATAGAAAGGGAGGTCAAAAAACTTTTGGATGCAAAAATGATCGTTCCTCTCAGATACTTTGAATGGGTAGCCAATTTGGTCCTTGTCAAGAAGAAGAATGGAGAGATAAGATTGTGTGTCGATTTTAGAAACCTGAATCGGTCTTCTTTAAAAGACAATTACCCCCTGCCTAAAATGGATCATGTATTAGAAAAGGTGGTTGGGGAAAATAGAATTTCTATGATTGACAGATTTTCGGGATACAACCAAATTGTTGTCCATGAAAATGATAGAGAAAAAATTGTGTTTACTACTCCATGGGGAACATTTATGTATGACAAAATGCCTTTTGGTTTGATGAAATCAGGAGCAACTTTTCAAAGAGCAATGGATATAGCATTTGTTGGCGAAAAAGATAAATTCATTGTTATTTATCTAGATGATCTAATAGTCTTTTCTAACTCTGATACAAAACACTTGGTACGTCTCAGACAAACATTAGACAAGTGCAGAAAAACTGGTTTGTCTTTAAACCCTAAGAAATCACATTTTTCCATGCAAGAAGGTAAACTCTTAGGGCATATCATATCAAGATATGGAATCAAAGTAAATCCTAAAAGAGTTGAAGCTATTGATCTAATCAATATTCCTAGAAATAAAAAAGAGATTCAATCATTTTTAGGAAAAAATAATTTCTTGAGGAGATTTATTCTCAATTTCATTGAAATTATCAAATTAATCACATATATGTTGAAGAAGTATAGTGAGGTGAAATGGACTACAGAAGCTAAAGCATCTTTCCAGTGAGTCAAGAAAGCTATTGGAGAAGCACCAGTACTGGTAAGTCCTTATTATACAAAGTAATTTTTAATCTTTTCCTCTGCATCTGAATATACTATTGTAGCAATTCTTCTTTATAAAAACGAAGAAGGATTCGAACAACCAATTTCCTTTTTTAGAAAAATCCTTAGGGATGCAGAGTTAAAATGTGACATTCTAGAAAATCAAGATTATGCAATGGTAAAGGAACTCAAATCTTTTCAGACATATGTTTTACATTAAAAAATAATTGCATATGTACCAACTAGCACAATCAAAGATATCATAATTCAACCAGACAGTGATGGAAGAAGAGGAAAATGGTTGGCTAAAATTCAAGAGTATTATTTAAAAGTTAAACCAACCAAACTGGTAAAAGGACAAATTTCATAGCTCTAGGAATAAATCATTTTGAGTCTCATGATTCTCTCCCAGACATCGAAGAAATTGATGATCAAACGCTAATAACTCAGATTGATGATAAATTTTCTTCCTCATCTTGGTACAATAATATCATCACATATCTTCTTACGTTTCAATGTCCTATTGATATAACTCCTTCTAAGGAAAGAACCTTAAAGTTACATGCAATTAAATATTTCATTATCGATGCAAAGTTATACTGGAAGGATCCCTTGGATTTCTTATTATGTTGTCTTACAGAGTCTGAAACAGAAGTTGTCATCAATGAGTTTCATAAAGGACTGTGTGGAGGACATCACGCATGGAGGGAAACAACTTATAAATTTTAAGGGCATGCTTTTATCGGCAAAAATTATTCACTGATGTAAATGAAAGGGTCAGAGCTTGTGATTCATGCCAATTGCTTGTTGGAAAACAAAAGCTTCCTTCCTTACTTTTAATTCCAGACAAATCTTAAGATCCTTTCCAACAATGAGGATTAGATTTTATCGGAGAGATTCGTCCAAAATCAAGTGCCCAACATAGATGGATTTTAACTACTACTGAATACTCCACCAAATGGGTCGAAGTTATTTCAACTCAGAACGTCACTGATTCAGTAGTGATAAATTTTTTGGAAGAAAACATCCTTGCAAGATTTGGTTGTCCAAGGAAAATAGTAACAGATAATGCACAATCTTTCAAATATTTTGCGATGATTATTTTTTGTCAAAAATATAATATCATTTTAGACCATTCTACTACTTACTATCCCCAGGGAAATGAGCTAGCAGAATCATCTAATAAGAGTTTGATGACAATGATTAAGAAAGTTTTGACAAAAAACAAGAAAGCTTGGCATATACATTTAAAATATGATTTATGGGCAAACAGAATCGACACCAAGAAATCCATAGGTATTTCCCCCTTCCAATTATTTTATGGTACAGATATTATCCTTCATATTAATCTCGCTCTTCCTGTGATGAAACTTTGGCAGGATGCGAATAAAGAACCAAATGATCTAACAAGAAGGATAAATCAAATAATTGAAGTTCAGCAAAATAGAAGAGAAGTGGATGATAAGCTCCAAAAATACCAGGACAATATGAAAGCCATCTTTGATAAGAAAACTAAAGACAGGGAGTTCCTTCCTGGAGATTTAGTCTTGAAGTGGGAAGCCATAAAAGAAGATGTTGGGAAACATGGAAAATTTGATCACCTCTGGTTCAGACCTTTCAAAATTGCAGCAGCTGAAGGGAGAAATTCATTCTCGCTTGAAAATATAAATAGAGAAATTCTTGAGGCCCCTATCAATGGGAGTTTTTTAAAACACTTCATGCAGTAGTTACTTTTTAGGTTTCCATTGTATATACCATATTGGCTTGGATTGACATTGGAAATAATTTTAATTTTTCATTTTCTTTTTGTGAATTATTTGAGTATTTTTTATTAATTTGTGTAAATATTCTCAACAAAATAATGTTTTTAACATCATTTTAAGAAAAACAAAAAGGAAATAAAAATCGCATTTAACCTTGCAAAATAAAATTCATTCAGTAGTGAATAAAACAAAAACAAAAAGTATATGGATGATTATTAATGACTATTGAAATGAAATACATCCCCATCATGTATTTTTCTTTTCACTTCCACGGAACCATCTAACTTTTGAAGTTCCACGTCTCTTGCGGAGCTAATCATCGTGGTTCTTCAACAAATTTGGAGGATCTGTAGGAGAAAACATTTATCTTCAAAAACAGGGGATGATGTTGTAGAAAACTCAACACTCATATTTTCCCCTTTTCATACTCTCTGGAATCAGGTGACAAACAAATAACATTCCTCATTCAAAACTTCAAAAGATAAAAGGTATGAGTTCCTTTTCTTCCTTATCATTTAAGTAAAATTGAAAAATTGATTGAAATAAATATGAGCAAAGTGTTTCTTACGAATTAAAAATAGCGTTGTCATCTGATCTAAAGATTGGAGAAGCAAGGAAAATACAATCCGAAGTTTCATGTTGATTGGGTATAAGATCATCTTTGGGACGAAAATAAATTAATAAATATAAAAAATCAAAACAGTTAAGGGAAATGATAATGGGACTAAGCAATTTAGAACTCTCATCTCACAGAGAAACTCATGTGAAATTAGGTCAATTCAGATTAAGATGTTTTGAATGTTTTATATGTTTATTTCTTCCTCTCTCCCTAGTTGTTTCTACAAATGATATTCTTTCTCCTTTCTCATCTTATTAATATTCATAGAAATAAGAAAACTTAGCCTAATGTTAGAAACTTAGAAGCATGTTTTCAAAACAGGTCGGGCGAATTTTTTTAAGTTTCTCTAATTTTATTTGAAAAAGTATGCCTAGGCTAATCCTAGTAATTTTAGCTCTAATATCATATTTCAGCGGACAAATTCGCTCAAGGTTTATCCCTGAAATGAATGAATTTCCAAAAATTAACCTATAGGCGACAATATACTTAAAATTGGAAGAAAAGCTAATCTCAGGGTATTCTTAAAATTGTAGACAAACCTTCTTTTTCGTTAAAGATTTTAAAACGGATATCATCCCTTGCATTGTACATACAAATTGATTGCCCCCACTTCAAAATAATAAAATCAAAGGTAGATGGTGAAAGGAAATGCACAAATCGATTGCCCCCATCTTGTCCAAAAGAGATGATGAAAGGAAAATCATAGATTGATTTCCCTCATCTCAGTTAAATGAAAACTTGCTTATTGAAGTGGTGAAAGGAAATTCAATGGGAGAAATAGATAAATTCACCGGGGTATTGAACAAGCTCGTTGGTAGTGAAGAAATATCTATGATATATATAAGGTTGTCATACACATACATACAATATACTCTGTTATCTAGCACTCTTTTCAATAATATTTATATCCTGAACCGATTGAGATTCCTTAAATAAACATGTTTGTACATATCTGTAACCTTGAAAGAGAACATAGCCAATCAAACTCTGATATTTTTTTTAAACTTTGATTATCTTAAACAATTATGAATTCGGTTTTAAGGAAGGAAAACATTTATTAGTCTAACTTGAGATCAATCACCAAATGTGCTTTAAGATTTTTAGATTTGGATATGTTAACTTTTTTCTATATATGATTAATTTTCAATAAAATAAAAAATATTTCTCAAAAAGGAAGAAATAATGACTCCATTTACCCAATAAAGGCACCTGGTCTACTGTTCTTTCGTGCCTCACAGGGAGCCACAATCCTCAGATGGAGCCTATGTTAGAACACTTTAGAAATTTAAATTTTAAACTTTCAAATATTTTTGTTTTTGTCCTTTAAAAATAAAATCACAAAAAAACTTAAGAAGATCATTCTTCATTGAATAAATATATAAATTTTATATCTTGACAGGGCACTCTAATATCATCCATTAAAGAGTTTTAGTTGACCAGATCAACGACTCTCGTGATTTTGGAATTCTAAAGTTGTGCGAGTGTTAAACAAAAGAAAGCTTCAACACTCACTTCGGGACTTCGCACTTTGGGAATCTCAAACTCAAAGTGTTTAAAGAACTAAAAACCCCGAAGTTGCGAAGCTGTGAAGTCTCAGAGATAACTTCCCATGAAAAATATTCTAAATATATCTACTGATGAGCCACAAAACACCTGTCATAAAACCTTACTATGGGATGACACGTGACACTCATTTTTGGGCATTTTTGTTAGATGATGCAGGCCCCCCTTCTCTCCTCGGGTTTGCTCGACCTCCCGGTCAAGGATATTTGATTCTTGGAGCCGAATTGGCTCTCTGAAACCTTAATGGTCTCACCAGTGATTTAACATGGGCCCTTCCAGTCTCCTGGTGCAAGTTCGATGGCACCTGCAACCTCTCCTTTTGCGTTGTTGAACTACCAGTTCCAAACGCTAGCTCCTCTTCCGTTAGTCCTTTACTATATGTGACATGGGGCTATCTCCTCACGTAAACAAACGATTGAGGGTGCGGCCTAAAGTGGTTTGAGGCCACACTTATTTTCTCCCGCAATTCACCTCCAGCTGATATGTCTCCCTTTTCCAATACCATGGTTTCAATTGTGGCCCGCTCTCATATTTTTAAAATCTGAGCACTTTGTGTCCCCACAATGTAGTGTGACCGTTGATCTTGCGATCTCAAGTGGGACCTCTCGATCAACGGTTAATACCTACTCCTTTCAAATCAATTCTCGTGATTTACTTCGTGATTCGGGTTTCAGTTTTTTCAACTCTCAAATCTCACTTTCTATGCAATGACAGATTTCCTTCCATGTGTCCTCCTCAAATCAACGGCCCTAACCATTTCAGGATTTCAGACTTCGGAAATATCAAATATCAAATCTCAAACTTCATCTTTCCCCAATTGCTTTTATCCGAATCTCACAATCCACTGACGTGTGTCTCCCGCAGATCAACGACTACGATTCCTTCGGGTCTTCAGGCTTCGAAAATCTCAACTCTCAACTTTCGATTTCTCTCAAAGTGCGTGGATTTATGCCACGCATCCCTCTGGATCTAACAGTCCAGATTCACTTCGGACTTCGGTTTCAGGAATTTCAAATCTCAACTGAAACCCATAAGCTTTTATCCGAAGCTCGTGATCTTTCACCACGTGTCCCTCTGGATCTGACGGTCCAGATTTACTTCAGACTTTAGGTTTCGGGGTTTTTGTCTCCTTGATAGTTCGAATCCTTCGATCCGCGAAGCCCTGAAAAAACACACGATTAACAACTGCACAACTCTTCCTAGATCTGACGGCCTGGGATGATCTCACTTCCTCTGAACAGATCTCAGTCGTCACTTTGCAACTTTCAACAGACTTCCTCCTCTCTGTTGATTCTTGGTTGTTGTCTCTCATGATCATGATTCTGATGCACTCCTTTTCGAACTCAGAATATCTGACGAAATCTAGACTTAGTGATTTCTTCAAAAGAAATCTCTTTACGCACTCCTTGCACTTCGCAGTCCTGTTCTCGACACTCAGTCAATTTTTGGATATGTGCACTCCTTGCAACAGGTTCTCAATCAAGACTTAAGTTCTTGTGGCGACTGTGCACACCTTGCAGTAATCTCTTTGCACTCCTTGCAAAGGGAATTTTCGTGTTTATCTCTTCTGAGATTCGGAGTCGAAATAGACTCTGTCAACGCACTCCTTGAGGATTGTATGCACACCTTGCATGAACTCAATGAAGAGAACAATTGAAACTTATCTAAACACTTCATAGTTTCAGGTATTCAACAACATAACTCGTTCATTCATGAAAACAACAATAACAAGGAATTGTAAATTGTAGAAACACCATGCATTGGATCAAATTTCCTATGTTATATTCATTCAAAAGTAAATGGCTACTGCTATGATAAAACAACAACAAAACTCAACAACAACTAAATCACAACAAACTCCTACTAACTTGCAGCAACCCCATTCGGGCATACAAAACCTCTATTTATTTCATAGGGTTCTTAAGGTCCCCCCCCCCCGACTACTCGTCTACTCGAGAAAAAGACTAACTGCTACTTAATTTCCGTTACATTCAAGACTAGGAGTGAAACTCCCAGATCACTCGTCATCACTCGGCTCCCAAGCGTTTGATATTCTTCATTTTTTTATCATTTCAAAAAGATTTGCAAAAAACGCCAGCAGTTAAGATTCTGAAATGATTTAAAGGCACGCTAAGGCGTTGAGTTGTCCCTCCATGTGTGGTTGTTGATGATGCTTCTGCATCATCAGATCATTCGCACATTTTTGGTGACATGTGTCACTCACCTTTTCATCACACATCATCAAAAGTGATGTCATCGCTGCCACATCACTCTGGGAGATTGTCCTTCAGGAGATAAGACAAAGAACAGATTCAGAAATGTCAGAGTGGCAAAGCATCGAAGTACCAAAGAACTTGTGATCATAATGAATAAAACCATTTTTTTTTTTTAAACATTAAACAAGTTTAATTAACCATGATTAACTGCTAATAATCACTTCACTAATTTAGCCTTTGGGAGATATTCGTCGTTCTACATTTTAAACTCTTGAATGTTGAACTGTCGAAATACTTATCATGCATACAAGCTCACGAACTCTCAGAGCTTCGGATTTCCGAAGTCCCGAAGTACTTAAAAATGGTTTGATTATTTGCTCTAGGGATTTGGCCTTTGAGAGATATCTGTTGCTCTACATTCAAAACTCCCGAATGCCGAAATTTCGAAGTACTTCAAACTAAAAGTGGCTTTAAATCATGATTAAATCAAATAAAAAGTAATTAATTGTAGATTAACTGCTCTACAAATTCGGCCTTTGGGAGATATCTATTGTTCTTCACTCAAAATCCACGAATGACGAACTGTCGAAGTACGTTATTTAATTACATTCATTAATAATATGCCTAGTTGACTAGGGTTAAAGATTTGGATAAGTAGTGCAACCGCCAGGTAATAAATTCGACAGGTTTTAAAATGATTACTTTGTCAGTAGATTAATTCGAAGATAGATATATATTAATATTTCTGTAAATAAAGGCATTTCGAATTTCTAACCATTTTTCCATTAGCATTTGAGAGTTTCATATTCAAGCATTCTAAGCTCAAAGGTTTTTGCTTCTCACAAGAGGATTAGCTTCGTCTTTCGAAAATCATGGCGTTGTGCAAAGCAGGAAAGAAACAATATTCATCAGCTAACGAATCAAACCCAAACGTTGATATACTTTCATATACTACTGCCCAATTAACAGACGCCACCAAAACTTGGAAGCATGTGTATGACATTTTAGAGCATGAGATCCTTCTCTGTCCATATGATTCAGCGAAAGATGATGATGATACATTTTCAGCTAAGCTCATACATGTGGATAAGTCTGAATTACACAAAATTGTTGTTCGGTCAAAAATTATGCCTTACATCGATATGATAAGTTGGGCCCTAGAGCATGTAGACATCCCAACGAAAAGAATCATCAGTCACCAGAAGACCTCTATCGACTCTTTTTGACCTAAAGATATTCAAGTAATGTATAAATTATCCTCTAAACCCAAATATACCTACCATTCATCATTTATATTGAAGTTTGAGGAGGAGGAATGCACTAAGTACGACAAAACCAGCCACGATATAATAAAAACCTGGTGGGGTAATCCAACTAAGTTCAAATATGATGCCCATGGCATATATTCTATAACATCTTTGGATTCTCATATTGTGTACATTGCCATGATGCTTTGTAGAATGTTCGGTAGGAAAAATCATGCACATTTTACCATAGAATGGGTTCCCATAATCCATGAGGTTGATGAGGGTTACACTTTTGACTGGGAAAAATGTTAACAGATAACTTAGCCAAGGAAATTGTGAAGTACAAGATCTTGAAGTCTAAAGGACAACATGCCCCCTTTTATATGTTTTCATACATCATGGACGCAATCTATTTCATGACTCCTTTTCCTCTCATGAATTGGAGTTGGACCCCGACCTGCACTGAGCCCCGTCATTTTTATCATTCTAAGTTATGGGATGAAAATTCAAAGGATTTCTTCTATGAAATTTGTCATAATGTAGTAATCCCTATTCAAGTAGCTATCTATGGGGAGCCTCCCCCCGGAATTTCAAAGCAGATCATTGTAAATTTGGGTGTTATTGTAGATTGGTATGTTCAGGAAAAAATTTCTTATATCAGAGTGTTTGGCTGTTATATTTCTCCTCGTGCTCTCCCAAAATTCCTACCTGATAGACTAGTTTGTAGAGAAGTAGATTATCAAACAGTGTCAGGAGGAATAACCAAAGAATTGAAAGAAACACATAAAAAAGTGTGGCCAACCTTTCCCATACAGGTCGGCGTGTTTGCATTATCTGATTTTGGACAGGCTAAGGTTGAAGCTTCATCCTTAGAAGATATCAAATTGTTTGACATTGAGTATAAAAGGCATGATCCTCACAGGGTGGTTGAAAACCATTTAGCTCAATTTAATATGAAAAAATATATACATGAAGATTCCCCCTATGATGAAATTTTCAGAGGAGTGAGATCCTGTGATGAAGTTAAGATCGGATTTCAAAATTTACCTCAAGATCAACAATAAGGTTTCCTTAGTTTTCAGAAGAATAAAAGGAATAGTCTGCCCAAGGTCTTGCAGCGAGAACAAAAACTCAATTCAACTTCATAGGTGATAGAATCGATAAAGCCCGAGCAACATAGCTTGCATGAGGACAAGGCTAAGGAAGTGGAGAAGAACATAGATACATTATCAAAAGATGCAATAATATCAATACCAAGTAAAGATAAGTAAAAATTATTAGCATCATTTGAAGCTTTTATGAAGCATGGGCATAATTTTCCTCTTCCACTTCCAAATAATGAAACTCCAGAGAAAGATTGCACCAATACATAAGCATCTATTGCACTTAGTTCTCCCATACCATCAGTAAATCCTCTCGCAACAAGTTCTGGGTTATTTGGTGCAAAAGTTATTAATATATATAACCTTACACCTATTCAACCTAAAGATATGCCTCCAACAAACTTCTTTTCCAACAAGAAAAGGAAGGCTATCATAAGAAGGGAATCTCTGCAAAAGGAGGGAATAATTGTTAAAATGAAGAAAGTGATATATGATGGACATGGATAGGATGATTCTGAATTTGCAAGAGAAGTTTCAAATTCATTGGGAGCCTTTGCCACTGCCAACAAGTGGTCAGTGGATAATCTCACAAAATATCTAGAACAAAAGAGTCTTATGGTTGAACAATTGCAGAAGGATATGCAACAGATGGAAATGACTACCAAAAGTAAAATGAATTTTGATATAGAGAAAATCAAACAGGGTTTTTAGCAACAAATAAAGCAATTAGAAGCCAAATTGAAATTAAGTGTTCAAAATCAACAGTCGAGCAATACTATGCTTTCCCAACGAGACAGGCTAATAGAGAAGTTATAGTCTCGAATAACTTCATTTGAGAACACATGAATGGATGTCTCTACATTTAAGAAGCAAGTGTTTGAAATAAATGCAAAGTTGGAAACTGTCCAGCAAGATCTATACCAAAATATGGATATTATTCAAAAACACTATCAAGTGATCAATAATTTCTTGAAGAATATTCATGAAAAGGAGAAGGAAGGCTATACAACCAGGTCCAAGATCCAAGAGTTTATAGTTTGGAGACAAAAGATAAATGTACTTGTGGTTTCCCCTTTTTCACAATTTGAGCAGATAAAGGGAAAGATGGCTTTAAAGGTCCGGGAAACAAATATGGAAGAAAGTAAGGTGTTGGCCAGAGAAGCAAAGGAAGGTTGTCTTAACACTCTTTCAGTTGTAGAGATAGAAATGATAGAGCTTTATGGTAGTGCTATCCCTGATACACTTGGGTAGATTGAGATTGAAAAGAGCAAGGAGAATTCAAAGAAAATTAGGGAGAACGCAAAAAATGCTATCCAACAGCTAAATCAGGTTCATTTACAAATGGTAAATGATCTGCTGGAAAAACCAAGTTTACAACAACAAGTTACAGCACAAGCAGTCGTGAAGATCCAAGAAAAAATACCATTGATACATAAAAAGGTTTTTGCATTTGAATTGAATGCGGATATCGAACTTTCTAAATTTGTTATGGTATTAATGGAACTATACACTCAATTCAAATATCAGAATAAACCAAGTTCCCCTCTGAGCAAATAGAGGACAAATGAAGTGTCAGGAAACCAAAGAAATCTCATCAAATCCAGAAATATTTCCAATATATCTTCTAGTTTTGATTATATTCTACTTTGAGATAATAAAAAAAATGTGGGGTGTCTAACTACTTTTAGCTAAGACAATTTTTGTATAAATAAATAGATCTAACATCTATTCCAAGCTTCTTTTTTCCATAAGTAAAAAAGAACTCATTGAATATCAATAGAAAAGAGAAGACAACGATTCTACATCTCATTTCCTTGACTTATGTGCTTTCTTTGTATTTCCATTTCTTAATCATATTGTCTTCATTCAATGGCTCTTGAAGATTGAAAGATTACAATTTAGTAATACATCTAATGGGATCTTCATATATTGGAAGTTTGTTCAATTACAATTTTTCCTCTGTTATTATTGTGAGTAAAACAAGACCTGTAACCTGTGTGAGTTTCCTCATTTTAAATCCTCAATCAAGGACATTTCCTACATTTTTCTTCTACTGTGAATGAGGTAAGATTTATCTGTATTTGATACCTTACTTTGTTTTAACAATATTTGTTAATCATTTCTACTTTACATAAAATTAAAATTAAGAATCAAAGAAAGAGATATTGCCTCTGTGTTTTCTAATCATAAAATTCATTTGAAGTTGCATCTTTTAAAACTGAAGGTAGAAAAAGCATTACAAAAAATAATTCTCATAAATCTTTTGGATGGCTGACATTATTCTATGATCCTAGAATCAATCTCAGGAACAACATTATCATTCAATGGATCAACAACACCTAACACAACTAGTAAAGACTTATGTTGTGAAGGACACATTTGGAGGACTTCAAGGGATGCCATTGCTATAGGGGATTGAGCTAAGTCATATACTATGTTGTAGTGGTGGGTTTCCCACCCATGGGGGTTGGGGGAATTTTTCCTTAATGGAACCTTGGGCACTTTAGGAGATAGGTATGTATTGGGGTAAGGAAACTATAAAGGTCCATTGTTATATGGAGGGGGATCAAAATACTTAGTAGGTTGCGCTTCAAGAGGCATACCATACTAATGGAAATGAGTAGTCATATTGACATTGGATGAATCCAAGTAGAGGATCTAGAAGTTCCCATTTCCAAGAGTTGTGGAAGTGGGAGGTGGACTAGGGGGAGTGGCTTCTGATGTGCACACATACCATTGTGTTGGGAAAGCATTTCTCAACGCAACTGGTTGCAATGAAAAGTTTGAGGTAGGTTTAATGTTGGTGCACTTAGCAGTCTCAACTGCTTCCCACATACAACACATTTAAAGTAATAAGGAGAATTCATGGGTATGGTCTATGTAAACATGACAAATAGTGCAAGGTTTGTTAGTGTTGGATATGTGTTATATTTTTTGCATGACTAGAACTAGTTATGTGTTATGTTTTTCCTCAATTTTTGTGTCCATATTTGGGCGGTTTTGGGGCACATGGTTTTTCATCGATGATTTTCTATTTCCGGTTAAAGAATTAGGGTTGTTGACTAATCCAAGTCATTGGATTAGGTTTTTGGATGTCGTTGGCTCCTATATGTATATTGTATTGTAAACAATGTATGATGTGAATGAATATAAAATATGTCAGTTTTTCTGGTTTGGGTTTCCAAGGGAAAAATCTCTGTGTAATGCGTGTATTTGCCATTGTATCTTTTCTATTCTTTTATTGAAATTTATTTGCAGTAAATAATTGTACAAAGTTAAAATCTACATTTGGTATCAGAGCAATTATTTGCTTCAGGGGGACACCTTTGTGGTCAAGGGTTTGGCCCGGGACTGTGATAAGCCTTATTATAGTGGGAGATCTGTGGTATTGATTCTTTAGGTGAAGAGAAATGGCGAGCAGTTCGAAAATAGAGATCGAGAAATTTAATGGGCAAAGTAATGAGTTGTGGAAGCTCAAGACAGAAGATTTGTTGGTAGATAGAGATCGGTGGGTCGCGGTGGATCTAGGTACTGCACCTACAGGAACGTCAGTAGATGAGTGGAAAAAAGTTGGATCGAAAGGCAAAAAGCACAATCTGATTATGTCTCTCAGATTCAATATTACTAAATGTGTGAGGGGAAGCTACAACCAAGGAGTTATGGGATAAGTTGGGGAACTTGTATCAGTCTAATTCCCTGGTAAATAAATTGTTCCTACGGAAAAAGTCATAGAACCTGAGGATGAGAGATGGAGACTCGGTGACAGATCATCTCAATGCCTTCAATACTATGGTAAGTCAGTTGTTATCTCTTGAGATTAAAATTTCAAATGAAGATAAGTGTATTAGTTTATTGTGATCTTTACCAGACTCGTGAGATAGTCCGGTTGTGGCCATAGGTAGTAATACAACTACCTTGAGTTTTTATGATGTGGTCTCATCCTTATTGTCGGAGGAGATGAGATGGAAGAACATGGAAGGACAGAGCACAGATGCATTATTTGCAAGAGGACTCTCCCAGAAAATAAATAGATCTAAGTCCTCAAGTGGGAGATCTAAGTTTAAGGGTAGATCTAAATATCCTGGAAAGTTTGTAAAGGTATGTTGGAGATGTGGAAAAGAATGGAACTTCAAGAACAAATGTAGATCCAAAAGTGGTGAGAAAGTGGAGGGATCTGAAGGTGCTCCCTCTACAGAAGAAAAGACCTCCAAGGAAGAAGGAGGGGATGTGTACTTGGCTTATTCAAGCACACTAGCAGATCATAGGCATGGTTGGTTGACTTGGGTGCATCCTTTCATATGAATCCCCACAAGGAGTGGTTCTGTGAATATGAAAGGTATGATGGAGGTAATGTTTTCCTAGGTGATAAATCGATGACCATAATCATAGGACAAGGAAAATTCAAGTTGAGGATCATAGATGGAATGATTAGAACACTTCTTGGTGTTTTTCATATCCCAGGATTGGCCAAAAATTTGATTTTTGTAAGCAGAATGGACGATGCAGGGGTAAAAACAGTGTTTGAAAAAGAAACCTGCAGGATGGTTCGAGGAGAAATGGTGTTGATGAAGGGAGTTATAATTGGAACTTTGTATAAGCTGGAAAAATCACTATTAGTGATGGGTGTAATAGTTCCATTGTTCCCGGTATTGGAGCAGAAGAAGAAAAAACTCCTACAATCTCTGGAGAAAAGGTTATGATGTGGTATCAAAGACCGGGCATATCAGAGAGAAGGGTCTTCGACTACGACATGGTAAAGGTATGGTTGAAGGTATGTCTAACTGCTCTCTGGATTTTGATTTTTGTGAACATTGTGTATATGGGAAACATAATCGGGTAAGATTCCCCTCTAGTGCAACGATCGCAAAATGAATTTTACAGCTACTGCACAATGATGTGTTTGGACCTGTGTTGGTTCCATCATTGGGAAAATATATGTACTATATCTCATTTATAGATGACTTTTCTAGGAATACTTGTATATATTTCCTCAGGAAGAAATTTGAAGTCTTTGACAGGTTTAGAGAGTTTAAGGCTCTTTTTGAGAATCAAACAGAAAAAATAATTAAAGTGTTGAGGACAAATAATGGTGGAGAATTATGCGGGAATGAATTTGAATCATTTTTTAAGAAGTGTGATATAGCAAGGCAAAAGACTACTCCATATACACCTCAACAGAATGGTGTTGCGGAAAGGATAAAGATGACATTGATGCAAAAATCAAGGTGCATGCTCAGTGGTGTCGGGTTAGGGCAAGAATTATGGGTAGAGGTAGTGGGTATTGCATGTTACCTGGTCAACATATCACCCTCATCAACACTAGATTACAAGACTCCACAAGAGGTATGGACTGGTAAGAAACCTTCTCTCACATATCTCAAGGTATTTGGTTGTGAGGCCTATGTTCATCTTCCAAAGGAAAATAAGAGTAAACTAGATAAGAAGGCTAAAAAGTGTATCTTTATTGGGTATAAAGATGGTCTCAAAGGTTATAAAAATTGGGACCCAGAAACTAAGAAGGTTGTGTATAGCCAAGATGTGGTATTTAGAGAAATGAGGGGTGTTGTCAAACATGAAGTCCTACCAAGTAAGGAAGAACCAGAGAAAATAGAGTTTGAGCCAAAGGATGATGAATCAGACTCTACAGAAGAACATGAATAAGAAGAAGAAGATCTGCATACTCTAGTATTGAAGAGATCGGTGTGGGAAAAAAGGATACCAGAAAGGTATACTCCATCTGATTTCCATTCAAATTTTGTTGTATCTATTATTGATGATGATCCTAGAACTATTAGGGAGGAAGTGGATTCAGATGATGGAAAACTCTAGAAAAGGCCATGGTTGAAGAAATGGCAGCCTTGGATAAGAATGAGGCTTGGGATCTAGTGGAGTTGTCGACTTGAAGAAATCTCATTGGCAACAAATGGGTATTTAAAAAGAAGTTGAATGTAGAAGGCAAAGTGGAGAAATAAAAAGCTCAGTTAGTAGCAAAGGGTTATTCTCGGGTTGAGGGAATTGATTCTGGTGAGATTTTTTCTCTTGTTTCCAAGCTAAATACTATTAGATTTATGTTATATGTTGTTGTTGTGTTTTATTTTGAAGTAGAACATATGGATGTGAAGACAACATTCCTACATGGGGATCTAGAAGAAGAAATCTATATGAAGCATCCATAAGCCTTTGTTGTGAAGGGAAAGAAGGAGTTGGTATGCAAGCAGAAAAAGTCCATGTATGGTTTAAAACAATCACCAAGGATGTGGTACAAAAATTTGATACTTATATGTTGGGACTTGTCTTCACAAGAAGCAAAGAGGATCACTGTGTGTATTTTAAATTAATTGTCGATCATTTGATTTTTTTGATCTTGTATGTGCATGACATGTTGTTGATAGGAAACAACAAGGAGATTATCTAGGATGTGAAAACTCATATGTCCTCTAAATTTGACATGAAGTATCTTGGTGCTGCAATTTTCATTTTGGGCATGGAAATTAAAAGATCGGAAAAATAGGAAACTCGGGTCAAATTAGAGAAAATATGTTGAGACAATATTACAGAGGTTTAATATGCAGGAATGTAATTCGGTCAGGGTCCCTATTCCTGTAGGTGTAAATTTATCTATGGATCAGTGTCCCAATACATAGGAAGAGGAGGAGGACATGTCTCATGTTCCATATGTGAGTGTGGTTGGCAGAGTTATGTATGCAATGGTTTGTTCTAGACCAAACATTGCACATGCAGTGGGCGTTTTGAGCAGGTATATGCCAAAGCCAGGGAAGGAGCATTGTATAGCAGTAAACAGGGTTTTCAGGTATTTGCGTGGCACTACTAGTTATGGATTATACTACCAAGGAATACCAGGTTTGGACAAAGTGTTGGAAATACATGGCTTTGTGGATGCATACTAGGCTAGAGATATGGATCATAGAATATCTACAAGAAGGTATGTGTTTAACCTGTTTGGAGGAGCAATCAGTTGGATGAGCAAAAGACAGTCTGTAGTGGCACTTTCAACTACAAAATTTGAATACATGGAAGCCACTCATGCAAGAAAGGAAGCAATATGGTTACAAAGATTATGTTCAGGTATTAGGTTGGTACAAAAAGCTTTAAGGATAGAGTGTGACAACGAGAGTGCAATTTTTCTAGCGAAGAACCCAACTTATCATTCAAAGACAAAGCATATTGATGTTCAATATCACTTTGTGAGAGACATGGTTGAAGAAAAGAAGGTGTTGTTGATGAAGGTGGATACTTTGAAGAATGTTGCACATTCATTAACAAAATCTGTGAGGACTGAGAAGTTCTCTTGGTGTACAGGATCTATGGGCATTGTTGTCATGGATTGTTGACTATGTAACCCTGTAACCTCGTGTATGCAAAGAAAATAACAATTGGGAGAATGTTGGATATGTGTTATATTCTTTGCACAACTAGAACTAGTTATGTGTTATATTTTTTCCTCGATTTTCGTGTCCATATTTGGGCGGTTTTTTGGCGATGGTTTTCTATTTTTGGTTAAGGAATTAGGATTGTTGACTAATCCAGATCATTGGATTAGGATTTTGGATATCGCTAGCTCCTATATCTATATTGTATTGTAAACATTGTATGATGTGAATGAATATAAAATATGTTGGTTTTCCTGGTTTGGGTTTCCAGGGGAAAAATCTATGTGTAATGTGTGTATTTGCCATTGTATATTTTTTGTTCTTTTATTGAAAATCTGTTTGCAGTAAATAATTGTACAAGGTTAAAATCTACAGTTAGTACAAAGGTTTTTGTTTTTCCCTTGCTTGGGATAGGGATTGTTACCTTGGCCTTGAGTTGTGGTGAGATGATTTCCCCTAGCATTGGTATTAGTTTGATGATTTTGATTCCACAGACTCCCCTAGTTTTGGTTGTTGTGCTTACCTTTCACCTTGTTCTTCTTCTTAATCTTATTGGGGGGATTGGGAGCAATTCGTTGTGCATAAACTTTCCCTTGTGGAGGGGGTGTAGGATGAGTAGCAGGGGTTTGGGGTACCATTGTTAGTGGGGTTGGATCTACTAATAGTGGTATAGGAAAAGGGTAATATGGATTCATTGTGGCCCCACTACAAGAAGAGTTATTATAAGAAGGTACATGTACATGTGGATGTGCATGGGGTGCAGGGTATGCGGTATTGGTGCCCATCTGAAATGAAGAGCGAGAAGAATCATGAGGGGGTTTTGATGTCCATGAGGTGTGGAAGAATATCACATAGTAGGTTTAGGGTATGAAGTGTTCATCCTACTATAAGGATGACCATATCCACTAGGTCCAAGAGTAGTAGGATAGGTTTGGGAGATAGATCTAGTAAGGCCATTGGTCGTGTGGTATGTCCCTGGTGCAGATAAGTCACCTGAGTGTTATAGCCTTAATTTCCACCCTACATTATCAGAAGGGACACATCAAAATATGTAAGCCAAGAAACATCCCTTAGCTCAAGGTTTAGAGAATTTTTTAGGGGTGTCACTAGTCACATAAGAAATGACTAGTGACATGTCGTTGGACACCGATTCACAACAAGTGACACCCTCAATAACCTTCTATATTTATGGAGTTTTGAAGATATAAGTGATGGATGAGTTGGTTCTTTGTGGCACAAGCCTTGGAACTCACATCATTCGAGTCTCCAATGGTCTTTAGAAGATCTAAAAGCTCTCCCAAGCCTCTTCCAAGAATCTATATAAAGAAGGAAAATATTGAGCATGAGGAGGAAGAATCATTTACAAATACATGCTTCCTAAATTTAGAGGTGCTTCTCCATCTACATTAGTTGCAGTCGGGTTTCCTAGCTTGGTTTAAGAGCTAAGGAGGAGCAAGGGGAAAGGAGGAGTGCATCTACACTAAGAGGTAATAACATTTATGTACTTTTTTCATTTGAATTAATAGATCATCGGTTTTCCCCTATGAATCTTTGCATTTCATACATAAATGTTCAGATCTGATTTATTCTTTCATAGACCAGGTTAGAACCAAGCTAGATCTAGGGCTCTAACACTAGGAATAGAAGTAGAATGGTATTGTTTGTCTCTTGAGTGCAGGAAGTAGGTTGTGGGAGTTGGAGCTGGAACTTCAGGACTGTAGCAACCAGGACATACAAAGCACAAACTTCAAAATACGATATGCCATTCTTCCATTTCCTTCTGTAATTATGAAGTTGATTGATTGTTTATAAGGATAGACATAGAAGTCTATCCCATTGTATGTCTAGGATCAATAGGCAGATCCTAAAGAGATCTTACAATTCACCTATGAGATTTTCTCCATACCAGAATTGGCAAATCCATTGGGAATGAATATTTTATTCTTTTCTAGTTCATAATACCATGCCTATTATCCTATGTTTTGATTTGGTTTTTTTCTTCCCTGGTACTCCCTCAGATCTGACAAATCTTATTCAAATCTCTCTTTTTTCAAAATATATGCAGGGTGTCGCTTGTTGCACTACTAGTGACAAGCGACTAGTCACCTATTGCAGTTCATCTCACCTGTGACACCCCCTATAAACTTTAAAAACTACAAGGTTTCTAGATTTCTTTGGTTAGATCTAGATTTTCCAGATCTCAGGGATCTGTGATTGGTCTTTACCTTTGGATATTTTCTATGGTTGAGTCCTCTTGTCACACCTTTTGTCTTCAATTTCGGTTTGAAGCGTGTCTATGTGGTTGCTCAGATTGCTTATGTACACTTGTTTGTTGTCTAGTGATCCATTGAAGTTGGGTAGTGCACCCAACAAATATAATTAGATATGGTAGTGTCACATATTGATTGCATTTGGTTTGTTTACCCTCTTGTGATTGGTGTTCATTACTAGATCCACCTTTATAAGTAAGTTTTTGGTTGATATTCTTGTAGAGACATTGCAGTGTGTTTTTCAACATCACTACCAATTTCCTACATCCCTTGCTTGCTTATTTGTTGGTTTTCCATTTCCAAATTGTGTTCTTGTTTATATTAAGGAACCTTTCGCATCATATTTCGAAAAATGAACAAAAATCATCGCATGCTTACAAGATTTTGAAGCATTAAGGATAAAGTGCATTGTCTGTAGTGTTTGGTTTGAGATCTAGTCAAAAGTTTGGTTGTGATTTGTCTTGCATGGTTGCTTGGTGTTTGAGAGGTTTCATTGTGAAGTTTATAAAGAAAAATATCAATTTTCCCTCCCATAGCTAGAATTCATTGAATTGAACAATTGCATTGACATCTTTGCATTGTTTTGGCTAGGTCAAGAGTCAAAAACACCAAAACAATTTTATCCATATTCCCTTTGACATAAACAACAACCATAAGAAAAGGTTCATAAAGCTAAATTTAACTAGACTCTTTTCTTTGTTAGCGAACCAACATTAGATAGGACTTGGCCCTTAGAATATGATTGGAGAGTGAACTCTCCAAGGCCACCAAAATGAAACCTAGAGGTCATTAAAGAGTGTGAAATCCATTTTTGCAACCAGTGTGTCAGGAAGCTCCTATAACACAGGAGTTAAGCATGAGGTTGCATCGGGGCAAGTAGAGAGATTACCCCTCTTTGTTTGTTTTGGTGTTTGCAGTATTGCTTCGATTACTATGTATACAAGGGTTTCATTGGTGCCATTTCTCTATGTGAGGTAATGACTTCGAAGCTTCCAGCTTAGTTACATTTCCCTTACGTGTGGTCAGACCTGTGACTATTCACCCAGTCATTGATTGTGAGGTGGTAGCCTTAATGACAATTCCTAGGTAGCTACATAGGTGACTGCAGATGGGACATGCATCTAGTACTTGGGGCATACATTCGTTCATGGTATTAGTTCCCCCAGAGGGTGCCCACCTTAATAAAGGATACTTGCATTGGTCATGGATGTTTCACGTAGTTCATTGTAACTACTCCTCATACCTTCACTAACCAATCTTGTGGGGACTTCATCTGGCCCAGAGGGTCAGTTTTCAAAAGGCCCCCTAAGCCATTGACTTGCTTGTTGTTATTCTATATTTGTACATAGGGGTGTGCTCTTTGGTTCTGAGTCTACATCGAAATTAGGTTGAATTTTTTTTTTATTTGCACTAATTATTTTCACCATGGCCGAATAACCACATCATCCCGTCGATTACGAGGACTAGAGCTAATCATAGAGGCACAACCACCTCTAAAGTGGTGTGATATAGGTGACCATGAATTCAAAGAGTCTTATATTTGGTTTGAGATGACTAGTCTGGTTGAAATGGAAGTGATAGATGAAATTCCTCCACCCAACTTTAACCCTCTCTTGACTAATCCCGAAGCACCTATACTTATCCAAGTAAGAGATATTTTTAGTGAACCTTTTTCTTTGTTTAGAGACCCTTACACATTGTCAGGCCCAAGTGTTTCATCCAGTGTGGCTGAGTCATCAAGCCCATATGCGAGTGGGACTAGGGGCATCTAAGTGATGTCCACTTTACCATCCTTGAGCACCATTAGACCTACACCATCTATGTCAATATCTATAGGTCCCTCTATTTGGGGGATATCGACCATGTATTCTTTTCCATCCACTGGTATACTTAGCATTCCCTCGCCCATCCCATCAGTTACGATGCCCACACCTAGATCTCCTTCAAGTGGGGGATTGAGCCTTGGTTTTAGCATGGGGGGTGGGATTCCCTCTACCTATGCCATTCCTATCAGTGGATCAGCGTTGCTGAGTGCTCGTATTCCCTTTGGGTGGTACATTGGGACCATTTTCTGATAATTTACTAACAAATTTGCATCGCAAAAATGTCTCATGTACGATGAAGGCTTCAACCAATTTTTGTCACGTATTAGGTGTCGAAAGATCGACAAACTATGGTTCCGTCAGAATTCAAACCGTCGAAATTCTGACAGTTGGGGTTTCTTCATGGTTTGTCATAATTATGATAGTTGGTTCAATGGAATTCCAACAAAAGGTGTTATCACTGGCTGTCAGAATTCCGACAAAAGGTGTCATCACCGACTATTGTAATTATGATGGTTTGTTTGTTGGAATTGTGATGAAAGGTCTCATCACCGGTTGTCAGAATTCCAATGGTTTGTTTGTCAAAATTCCTATGAAAGGTGACGTCATTGATTGTCATAAGTCCAATGGTTGGTCCGTCGAAAGTCGGACGAAACATTTTGTCATGCATATTGGAAATGATGCAGAGTTAATTCCCCAACTTGCATCACCTAATGTCACACTTAGGTTGGCATGTGAATTCATGAATTGTACCACCAAGATGTTGGTATTTTCATGTGATTTTAATATGGTTATTATTTTGGAAGAGAAATGTGTTTCATACCCTGGCTCTGCTCTCCATATCTTTAGTAGAGTAGAGGAGATTAAGTCTAGGGGGATTGGTCCAGTGTAATCTTGGTTGGACTTTGGAGGATTATTATATCTCCTCTTGTCAAAATGGGCCTTTGCCACCATCAACACCACTATTTTGTATTGTGTGACTTGTGGGAGGTTCAACTAGCCTCTATAAATGTGAGGAGGAGGTTGTTGAGGTCCATGACAATGTGATGAACTCCACCACTAGGTGGAACTACTAGCAAGAGGAATGTGACATGACACTAGGTAATGAAAACATGGTTAGAGATGTGTTGACGGATTGAAATGGCTTGTCAAGCATGTAAGGGAGAACGCTTAATGGCATGTCCCAAATAGACCTACTCTCATTTGGGATAGCAATTTTGACTAGTATGTGGGCCCCGTTGCCACTCTAAAATATTTTCGATTATGAATCTAAGAACAGAATGTTCTCGAATGAATTAAAATCTGAACTAAACAATTAACTACAACTATCTAAAACTATGCTAATCTAACCTATCTTGATCACGAGTCGACTAAAAGGATGAGCACAGTAAAAATTGATATCACCATAAACAAAAATAATTCATATATTCTAGTGATAAATGAAAACAATAATGTTGTAGACACGTTACAATTAGTTGTAGGTTATATCCATAACATTATTTCTATTCTCGTAAGGAAATAAGTGACAACATAAGCATTGAGGAACAATGTCAAGAAATAGTTCATACAACATAATTCCATAATACATAAAGAGAAGACAAACACATAAAGAAAAATCTCATACACATTCGTGTGAATCACAAATTCCCAAAATGTGTCTCTTGCTCTTTATTCATGAAGTAATAGTATTGTCTATAGCGTATAATGACAAAAAGTCATTTCCTTCTTGCAGTGCTCTCTTTTATAAAACAACAAAGTTAAATTATGTAATTGTCATCATGCCAGTTGATAATTACAACACATCATTTCATATTCTTCACTCTGACTTTACAAATTGATTATGATCAAAATATGAAGGGTTTATTATAGGATACAATCACTATGAGATCTTTTGGAGTTCCATATTATCTCTATATTCCTTCCATAAATTGTAATATTTCAAGATCACATCTAACCTATTAAGTTGCATCTTCTCCAAGTCTAGCTCACCATCGCAGATTTTGACTGCCACTTCTAGTCTTATACTTTGCTTAGTATTCCTTATGTAGTCCTTGGCCATTGAAATTAGTCTTGTTGGTTTCACCAAATGTTCATTTAATATTTCTTTGTTTATCTCTGTGATCTGATCAATAGCTTGTTGGTTGGCATCCCTTTTATTTTCCACCTCCGCTATCCTCAATTCATTGGGAGATGCATCATCAAGATTCAACATGACTTCCATTCCAAATTCCTCTAACAAATCATCTGATCCACAGTCTTTTGCAACTTCGGCTTCTAGTTTTTGTGTGTTCTCAATGTCTTCTAGAATGGGCTTCCATGAATCAAAGAGGACCTAATCCTTCAAATTTTTCTTAACATTGTATATTGGCAAAGTATTTGGTGGGTCATGATACATGCTCTACCAATCAATGATCCTCACAAATGCATTTTGAGATTTCTAATACATATTCTTCATCTCTTCAATTTGATATGTTAGCTGGACCTGGTCATCCATGTTCCATTGAATGTTCTTCAACATACAAAAATATTCCCTATGTACTATCCTTAGCTCTTCATTGGTTGTTTTGGCCTTACAACTTCTAAGATGAGAGCTTCCTTTTGGTTTTATTTTGTGACCTCTTCAAGATTTTGTTTCTCTTGTTCTAACTCTAGGATCTTGTGTTCTAGTTGTTCTATGAACTTGTTGATTTCTACGCATTCTCTTTTCTAGTTGGCTACCTCATGTGCATGATTTGCCTTCAGCTTCCATGTTTCCTTTGAATGTGTCAACTTAAGAGTTTCTAACTCTTTCTTGTGTAGACTTTCAGTTATATTAGTCTTTTCCTTGAATTTTGTAGTTAATTTGGCCCTTTGGATTCGCAACACCCTTTCCATTTCTTCTTTGTGTAGCTTCTTTATAGTATTGGCTTCCCTTTTGAATTCAACAGTCATATTATCTCCTTAAGTTCTCAGTACTTCTTCAAGTTCAACCACTTTTTCTTGTGAAATGTCAAATGCAACACCCGATTCACATACCGACATTACATTAGCTCCTACAAAGGCATTAGGGGATGAAGCATTTTGCAAGGAGTTTGTCTCAGGGTCTGGGCCTGATTTCCACACAATTGACCTTTTGGAAGCTCCCTAGTTGAGAGATGTCTCTTCCCTCTTTCTCTTATTAGACCTTTTCTCAATCCCTCTTGTCTTGTTGCTATAATAATTCTCTCCAACAACTACTACAACATCTTCCAACTCTAGCACCTGAGAGGAATATGAAAAATTCCCTAGGATTTCTTTTAGGGGGGTGCATTCCTAAATAGGTATGTTAACTATGCACACTTGGGATCACTACACCATTTTTAGATTCATTGAATTTGCTCTTCTTTTCTCTTTCTTCTTAATCTTCAGATTTCTTTAATGCCTTGGCTTCAACAACCTTTTGCTTTTCTTCTTCTTATTTTTTCTTTCTCTGTTCTACTTTGGTAGCCATTCTTTGCATTTCTTCTTCCTATTTTTCCCTTTTCTTTTGTCATGCATCATACCATGCTTTTGCTTCTCTCTCAAGATTCTTCTTAGTTTCTTTAGCAATCTTTCTAAGAGCTTCATCCCTTTTCTTCTTCTCTTCCCACTTGGGTTTTTACTTGTCTTCTTCCTTCTTCTTCTTGGCTTCATCCTGTTCCTTTTTCTTCTCCATTTCTAGTTCTTTTTCCTTCCTTTAGAATTATTCTAGGGATTTATTTAACCTCTCTTCCTTTTTTCTTTCTTCTTCTCTTTCCTTCACTTCTTTTTCTTCTTTGTCTTTGGCTAGAAGAAATGCAAACTGCTCTTTGGCTATGTTTCTTTTTTTTTCTTCATGTTCCCTTTGCATCTTTTCTTTAGTTGGCTTGTCTTGTAACTTGTTCAATACCTCTTCAAAGAAAAATGATCCCTTGAAGACTTATTATACATAATTTACCTCATGAATGACAGGGTGTGTCAATCTAACAACTTTGATATGCTCACTCATCAATTCTTTTGGGTCAGGTCCTTTGGGTTCTCCTGTGCATAGGCAAATTGTCTATAGATATTCAATTTATTTTCTGGCATTAGGACCATTTGACAAGACATACCTTCCTATGATCAAAGGGAATTTAGGCTAGAGTTTTTTGTTGTTATCCAACATGAAGGATGTTATCCCTGTTTCTATTGTCTTGTAAGCGATTTCTCTAGCCAGCAACCTGTCGGGAACATGTTTTGGCTTATCTTTCCTTAGGATCAGGATGAGGCTTATTAACACAGATCGAATATTTCAGCAAAGAGGATTAGATCATCTTGGTATGATGATACCTCTCTATAGGTTTCGTCACTCTTTCCTCTAATGGTATCACGACCAATACTTCAAGGCTTCACCCCCATAGTCAGTTGTTGGAAATCTAAACAATAGAAGATTCACATTGTTCACTTGCCATGTCATGGAAATCATAAGTAATGATTAATTACAAGCTAGGGGAAATAGGGGTGTTACAATCCCCTCCCCCTTCAAAGGAACATCGTCCTTGGTGTTATTTCTCAGTAACACCTATCATGCCTTTTTCATTCAGCTACTTCAACATTACCTTTTTATTTTCCCTCATAGTCTGGTCCTTTTCCAGATCCTCAACATTCATCGTATGCCTACAACATTTCGAACAAAAAGCATGTCGATTCACAATTTCGTGAATAAACAGTTTATTGTTGTTCATAATTTAAGAACAAATTTTCATAATTCAACACAACACTTATCTATGTAGTTCATGGATGTGCATCCATATAGTTGTCTCGTTAACTTGGATCATTCTTTTCATTGACATACCCATTACGTGCATGATCCCAATCAATAGTTTACAATAATTATCAAAGTCTCCTCTTCCTTAAGATCACTCACCCTCCACGAACAGGCTCATGCATCCCCTTCTTTGCTATGCAGTCCCTTAGGTGATCCATCTTGCCTTGCCAAGGATTTCTCACACAAGAAGAGTTCTAGAGACTTTATCGAATCTTACAATCGAGGCATCCCTCAAACTTGCTCTATCGAGGCATCCCTCTGGCATGTGTTACCACAACACAACATATTCTAGGGAGATCATGAATTATCACAAGGTTCTCATGTCACAATAGTAGCCTTTTTCAAGCTTTCCAGCTTTGATATCCTTCATCCATCCTCCCTAAACAAATCATTTTCATCTCACCTGTATCAGATGTACACATAAATCTGCGAGATGTTATCATCAATCCCAATTCAGAATTTTCTTGCAAATCTGTCACCCACATATTTACAAATCCCACAATTTATTTTCATATATGTTCCACACATGAACCAGATTCACAAGTATGGGATTTTCCTTTCCATAGCAATTTGGTTCAATAGTCGATTGGTCTTCCTTATGGGCTTACAACACTGTCATATCCAGGACCCTTCTTCCTATAATTTCAAATTCAATCAACCAAACAAATTGTTAGTTCTCATTCACATTATATTTCCATTGCACACTTTCAGTGGTTCACAAACAATTTCAAAACTGTGCATACTAACAATCAAATTCATTTACTCAAAAAGGAAATACCATCCCTTACACATGATTTACTTTAGCATACCAAGACCTTTTAACAGGCAATCAAACATCAAATGAATTTAATCAATGTGCCATTGTCCATGGTCACATTCACACACAATGCACCCTTGCATTCATTTTCAGATTGTTATTTTTTACATTAGGCAATTTTCCTTTGTGGGTTGGAACTCAACCAACCTTTTACCACATGGTTCCTTTATACATATTTATTTTTATAGTAGGACTATGTTTTTCTTGCTTCAATTGATCATGATCTCAAATCAACATGCTTGAAACTAAAAGTTTCACGTGAATGCATTCATGCATTCTTCTTTCAATGGTAATCGGGGTGCCAACACTCATGGCCACCCAAACTTTATTTTTCTTTAATACCATTACAATTCAAGTAGAGTATTGGAAGGTCCCTTTCCTTAATGGGAAATCCATTGTCTACCCTCTTATGCTAGCATGTATTTCCTCGATGCATTCAATTCAATGTGCTACTTATGAGCACCTTTATTCCCAATCACCCTTGATTGGACAATGTACCCATGATACTACTTATTCATGAATTTTCTTGCAAGGATTGTAAATCATCTTTGACCAACATAGATATCCTCTCTCTATTATTCAGATTCTTCTTTTATGAATCTTACCCTTCTTGGGTAGCAATAGCATACTGTTCTAGGTGGATATTGGTGGCCATCCACCTATTCCAATTGGATCAAAACAGGATATTGGTGGCCACCCACCTATTCCAACTAGCTCAAAATAGGATATCAGTGGCCGCCCACCTATTCCAACTGGCTCAAAAGAGTTTGTTGGCAACTTACTATTTTTATAATTTCTCGGTTCCTAAATTTCCAGGGCCATTTTGAGGGCCTAAACAACTCTTTTTCTTGATCATACACCTCAATGATGGCCAATATCTCTTATTGGGCCCCCAAAATGAAGCTCCTCGTCAATACCTTTCCAACGAGCTATCGTGTGCCCCAAACGGAGATCGTGTGCCAAAGTTACGCCAGGGGAAGTTGATACACTAAACTACCCAAAACGGGGTCCACAAAACTGTTGGTTTTTCATCTTCAGGGGTTAGAGTTTTGGATTTTCTTTATATTAAAAAGGCCTTTGGAGCCTCATTGTGACAATCATCTTCTTGTGAATGTGAGTAGCCGTCACATCTCTTCTCAAAGATAAGTTGCCACCATTCTAGCGAGTCTTTCACTCTGTATTTCTACAGTTTTGTACATTTCACTGATTAATAGAAATTGTGTATTATTGTGTCTCTATGTTTATGGTTATATCTCTGATATATATCTGTTATATTATCGATACATCTCTATACATTTCTTTATTATATCTCCTCTCTCATTTCGTGCCAAAAATAATCTGGACCAGTGGTATCAGAGCAGGTTGCTCTTGATGGTTTTTCAGTGCATGTCCTCGATGACGTCTATGTATAGCAAGTTGGGTCTCGAGCTTGTCTCTCTTGAGGAAAATTTCTCTTTCATGCCCAAGAAACCCTCCATGGCAGAAGAAAATAAAAATGATGGAGCATAAGATTCTATTAATATGTTGCTTGAGCAAGCTCTCACGCGACAAAGGGACGAAATGATGGAGAATTTTTCCCACATCCTTCAACGCCTATCGATAATAGTAGGCACATCTTCATCAAGTGTCCACTTTGGAAGCACCTCTCCTTTCAAGGTACAAGTTAATTTTGATATTCCCGTATTTGAAGGTCAGATAGATGTGGATGCCCTAGAAAAATGGTTAAATCTACTAGAAGGTTATTTCTCTGTTCACAATTTTTTCGACAGGGAAAAGATCACCTTCGCACTCCTTAAGGCTCTCCCCCATGTCAAACATTGGTGGGAAACTTACTGGGAGAAAATATCTAAAAAGGATTTTGGAATATATGGGGTCGATCACACTTGGGATATTTTTCTGGATGCAGTCAAAGAACAATATTACCCTGTTGGTAACTATGACGACCAGTACATGAGATGGACCACGCTGCGTCAAGAGAGGGGCCAAACAATGTTGTAGTTCACCAATACCTTCCATACCTTTCACACCAAGCTAGGTATAAAATATTATGAGCGACATTCGGTTCTGAAATACCATGGGGCTCTACACAGGTACATCCAAACCGAAATGGAGTTTCTGGACATCTCATCGTTGGGAGATACTTATCAATATGCTTTCAAAATCGATCAAAAATTTAAGCACCAGAACAAATGGGAGTTCGGGTCTGCAAATCCACAACCACCAAAGTATGATAAATATGGCCCTAACAAACAACCTCCCAAAAACCAATCTAAGACACATGAAAAGAAGGGTAAGGGGAAAATGAAGAATGACACTGGAAAATGGTGCAACTTCCACAAAATCCTCTGGCACAACACCGATGAATGTTGCTCAAAACACTCATTGGTGGACGAGATCAAAGAAAAAGAGTCGAACCCAGATTCAAAATCTAATTAAGAAAATACTAGAAAGAGACAGATCGTCGATGCAGACCCCACTACTACTATCACGACCACAACAATTCAACTAGAAGAACCAGTAGATCCTAAAGAGGGGGAGCACCTCTTCCATCAACAAATGTGGGTTAAGGGGACCCCACTGCATTTCATTGTTGATAATGAAAGATAGAAGAACCTCATCTCAACATAGGTCATTAAACAGTTGGGATTGTCGACAACACCACACCCACAACCATACAACATTGGTTGGCTTTTCCATGGATGAGATCTTCGTGTCAGTCATCATTGTCGATTGTCATATGACATCGAACCCTTCAAGGATCAGGTATTATGTGATGTTGCCCCGCTAGATGTCTGTGATGTTCTTTTGGGCCAACCATATATGTGGAAACATCATGTTGTGTATGAGTCTTGACCTCGTAGTGTCATTGTTACTCTAGGGGGTCAACTCTACAGGATACCAGAGGTAGTTTCGACTACTGTTCCACCAAAACAATGTCTCAAGGTAATCTCTCATACTGCAAAATTCAACCTCTTCACAATCTGTTCAAAAGGTGAACAGAAGGACACTACAACTATTGCATCCTTGTCCCAATACCTTTCTATACAACAAAAACATATTGCAGAAGAGAAAGAAGATAATGTTTCTTCACCTACAATGGTGCCTACACATTGCCCAGTCAAGCCAAGATACAACAGGTTGTTTGAAAAGATTCAACCTCACCAACAATAGGTTTGTGACAGTCTTCAACAAGCTAAGCAACGCAACTGCTCCAGTAAGGCAAGCAACTCACAAAGGTTTAGATTCAACAAATACTTTCCCCTCTCCCCTAGGAACTCAACGTAGTGGAGACCATTGCTTCCTAAGGAGGGAGGATTGATCCAGGTGGATATTGATGGCCACCCACCTATTCCAACTGGCTCAAAATAGGATATTGGTGGCCACCCAACTATTCCAACTGGCTCAAAACAATTTGTTGACAACTTACTATTTTTAGCAGTTTTTTGGTTCCTAAACTTTCGGGGCCATTTTGAGGGCCTAAACAATGCTTTTTCACGGTCGGGCACCTCAATAACAGCTAAAGACTCTAATTAAGCCCCCAAAATGATGCTCCTCATCGATACCTTTCCAACAAACTATTGTGCACCCCAAACGAAGATCGTATGCCAAAGTTACACCCCTAGGAAGTTGATACACCAAACTACCCAAAACGAGGTCCACAAAACTGTTGGTTTTTCATATTCCGAGGTTAGGGTTTTGGATTTTCTTTATGTTAAAAAGGACTTTGGAGCCTCATTGTAACAATCATCTTCTTGTGAATGTGATTATTCATCACATCTCTTATCAGAGATAAACTGCCACCATTCTAGCGAGTCTTTCACTATGTATTTCTACAGTTTTGTACATTTCGCTCATTAATAGAAATTGTGTATTATTGTATCTCTGTGTTTATGGTTATATCTCTGATATATCTCTGTTATATTATTGATGCATCTTTGTACATTTCTTTATTATATCTCTTCTCTCATTTCATGCCAAAAATAATTCGGATCACATACGACAGCCGCTCAAAATTATTTGCATGAAATCTTTTCAGAAGGGATTCTTACCAACTCCCTTTCCATTCCCATGTCATATGAGCATGAGATATTATATACCTGTTCTTTTATGCTAGCACCCTCTCTGACATTACCTCATATGTGGTGCTTCATGGGCCCCCAAAGTCCCTTCAACAATATTTTAACAACATCCTTCTCGTATTCATCCTCTGCTTGAGGTTGTCCATCATTGGCAACTATCTTTCCCAATAGTTCCATTCATTTCTTACACAAACATGCACTATCACATTCAAAGTTATTCCAGTGGTCATGTTAATTAAAATTCATGTACATAAATCAATAAAACATTTTCAAATAAGCCCCAACATATCTCTATGCACTCTACCGCATTACCCTTAATATTTTCACGAGTGTAATCACAATCCAATTTTTAGTTGTATCTATAGTTATACAACTATCAACATCTGCACGCTAAAACATTTACATGTATCATCATATCAGTTTCTCATTCTAGCGAATCATGATAGACGACAAGAAAGGGGTCAAGGGACTTTTTCCTTTTTTTCCCAACTCCTTCTACATAGCCCGGGACTTCCATTCTAGCTTAATCATCCTCCAAGGCCTCTTTACCTTTACTCATTCATGGCTTTAACCAACTTCATACATATTTGTTCATTTTTCCTCTTACCAACTATACTTGTTTCCACAACTCTTATAACCCTAATTTGCACCAGACATACTTACTTGGCATCAAGCCATCTCAGACTCCTTCTTTGCCAAAACACTACTGAACAACTCTTCTTAAAAAAACCCTTTATAAAGGCCCACGCACCCTGCTCCATTACTACACGTGTGTGCATGCTAGCTTCTCCAATATAGCCCACGTGTACCTACAAAAGCACGTAAAAAGGAAAGTTGTTGATGGAACACACAGCTTTGGGCAAGTTAACTAGACCTTTCCGCCATGCATGGTCGGTCATTCGACCAAATACCTAGCTCCTTCTAGCCTATAAAAGAAGGGGTAAGGGTCCCATTTGAAAGGGAGGAAAAACATAGTAAAGAAACTCTACCCGAATTTGTATTCCCCTTTGCCCAAGATTCTGCAACCATTTTATGATTTCAACAAAGAAGAGAAGCAAGTGTGTTAGCAGTTGGTGCATAGTAAAAGAGGAGCCCAAGACCAGATTCATGGAGCAGTGGTCAGCTTCATCATTGTAAGTTGCTTTAGTGAAGTTAATAATAAAGAAGTACTTTTCCCGTCCCACCATATGAGGTTTTCATTGTTTATTGTGTACATGTCGATTAAACCTCTAACCCATTAATCTGTAGATCAAATGCGTATGGAGATCTTTGTTTGTCTTTTGTGAATGCAGGTCAACCTTGGGAGGATATTTGCAGTCAAAGAGCGACCAAGCGTGAAGAGGGATCGATACCAAACGTTGGAAACAAGGTATGTTCACTTGATCTTCTTAACTGTGTATTTGCTTAAGAATAATGGGGTTTAGGTCTGGGATGATGGTAAAAAGTAGGAATCTTTAGGTCTTTTCTGAATGCATGATAAAACCCTAAGTGCTAGTTTGTAGGGGGATTTCCCACTCACAACAGAATTGGCGACCGTACTGGGGATTTCTCTCGGGTTTTCTGGGGATACTTTTTGGTAGTTTTAAAATGGTTTCATCACCTTTTTTCTGAGTTTCTACAGAGTCTGAGCTAGTAGGTATTCTGGTCTTCCATGCCAGTATTCCCTACTTTCTTTTCTTGGATGCATTCTCATTTCGGGAAGTCACAGAGGTACACGTGACCTGTATAAGGCCTGCATGCGTGTACATGCGCCCAACCTTCACACAACCCGCGTGCACACGCTAGCTGATGAAGTGTCAGTCGCGTGTCTGAGTTCAGAATTTTTTTTGGTTAGAGAGGCAGTCATCCTCTCCCCTGTCAGAAGTGATCCTTCTCAAGGGTTTTCTGGAACTCATTCTGGTCTCTGTTGTTGTGGTTTGTAGCTTAGGTACCACCTCAGATTGGTTTTGTTCTATGAAATTTTCCTTGAATTGTTTTTCTTTTCTGACAAAGTAAGTTTCTCAGTCTTCAAGAGATTCTGGTTCTCAATACCAGTAGTCTCTGCCAGTGCTTGATTGCTTGTCTTTTCATTTTTGAAGAGTTGCAGAGGTACACACAGCCTGCATAAGGCCTGCATGCGTGTACACGCACTCTGACCTTACACAAATCGCGTGCACACATTGGTTGTTGAACTGTCAGCAGTGTGCCTGTTGAGAAAATTTTTGTTTAAGGAGAGGCAGTCATCCTCTTCCTTATCAAGAGTTATACCTCTCAAGGATTTCCTTCATTTAATCTTGGTCTTTGTCATAGCAGTTGACAACTTAGGTTTGATTACAGCATAGATTTCTTTTTCATTAAAAGATTTCTTCTGTTTCTTAGCCTTTTAAACTTATTTTTAGCTTGAAATTTTAAGAAAAATGAGTTGCATTCATCAGTTTCTTTTAGAATATTTTGTTATTTCTACTGTGATTGGAAGAAAATAATAAAAAACTTAGTTCGTTAGATCTCTTTCTTTCCTTCCATTTGCTTTGCATTGTTATTTGAAAAAGAAAAAGAAATTAGCATAGCGTTGTGTTTTCTTCTATTTTTAAAATCATTTCAAAAAGAAAATAAGAAAGATAATTGTTCTTTGTTAGTGTTCTTATCATTTCTTTTTTCTGCAAGAGTCTTAACAACATCAGTTGCACTACCACACCTTTTGAGTAAATCAAGCCTTAACAAGAATGCTAATTAAAAATAACTAGACTTTTATGTTTGTAGGGTCCATCAACTAGATTAGGCTAGAGCCTTGATTTAGGTTGGAGAGGAAACTCTTCAAGGCTATAAAAAAAACATACGAGTCTGTGATAAGGAGTGTAGAAGTCCAATAATGTGGAAATTATCTGGGACCCCCCTCTAACACAGGGACTAAACACGAGGTCACGTGCGGAAAGGTAGCGAAGATAACCCCTCCAAATCCGGATCAAGCGTAGTGGGGAACGCATATAGAGGACTTGTCTTTGGATTCCGTTGATTGCATTTTCCATAGAGCTTCGTGGGTCTCAAATCAATTCGAGGTCCTCAGTCGTCTTTCGAAACACTTTCTTTCGATATCCTTGATAGGTTTTGGGCTTAATACACTGCTCATTGCAGTCCACCCGACTGTTGACTGTACCCGCCTGGTGATTGTTCATGAGCTGGCAACCTAGTTGCCTTTATTTTAGGGACTTACATAGGTGACCGTGGGGGTATAACGCAGTACCTAGGGCAGACATTGGACCACGCTTTGCAGAGTATACCTGAAGGGTGCTTCCATATTCGAGCTGCACTTGCACCGGTAAGTTTCTCTAGTGCTAGTTGGTGTAACTGTTCTTCCAACTAGTTAGTCGTTCGCTTGATTTACCTTTAGGAACTTTTAGTGTGTGCTCTGTGCTCCCTAGTTTTCCATAGTGAGTTAGTCAGTCATGGCTTTGGGTCTTTGACCTAGGGTGTTAGACCGCCCTTTCCATTGGTCATGAGGACTTTTTCGATCTTCCGCTTATAAACGTGGAGCCGCCTCTTTATAGGCGTTGTTTTGATAACACTGATTTTCCAGAGTCAGTTTGTGAGACTTTTGCGAACTTGAACGATCCCAAAAGGAGAGAACCTGTGCATACGATCTTCATGGCTAAAGTTCCCGACGATACCAACCAAGGAACCCCTTCGCAAGGGGATTCTTGTGCTTTTCCTTTCTTGGGAAACATTGGTGTCCCTTTGATGGCCACTTTGTACATTCCCGGGTTGAATGTGGGACTATCGGTTTGGTTGGGTACCATTTCAAGTGTCCTGAATGATCTTGATGCTTCTCAATTAAGCACCTTAAGTCATGGGCACCCTGTTGATGTTTCTTCGTCAACAAAGTCTTCTCCTCCTCCTTCTCCTGCTTCTGGTGAAAGTACAGTTACTAGTAACCGAAAGTCTAAACAAAATAGAAAGAGGAAGAATAGGAAGAAGAAATCACCAACCTCTGCGAGTCATGTTGGAGATAGGTCGACAACCTCTGCAAGTCACGTTGAAGACGAGCACTCAACCTCTACAAGTCACGCTAGGGGCAAGCACCCAACCCCTGTCAGTCATGCTGGGGGCAAAAGTCCAGTCCCTTCTAGTCATACTGGCAATAGGTCTGTAGCCTCTGCAAGTCAAGTTATCGACCCATCACCAGCCTCTGTAAGTCATGTTAGAGATGTGCAACCATCCACTGCTAGTCATGTTGGGGGCATCGATTCTATTGAGAAACCTATACGGATAGGACATAAGCCTAAGTTCCTTTGTAATCTTTGCAAGGGAGATCACCTTACTCATTTGTGCCCTGGCATTCTAGAGGTACAAAGATTGTGGTCCCTGTCTGCAAACTCTTCTGATTTTGAGTCTTCTGAAGTTTCCTCACAGTCTATTCAGCCTTTGGTTGTGAAAGTGGTCATGCCGATGTGATCATCGAATGATCCCACTCCTCTTTTGGGGGGTGAGGTGCCTTTAGACCTTGTATTCTCTCATCCTATTCAACCATTGGTTGAGAAAGTGATCATGTCGATGCAGTCATCGGCTGATCCCACTCCTCTTTTGAGGGGTGAGGTGCCTTTAGACCATGTAGTCTCTCAGCCTATGCAACCATTGGTTGAGAAAGTGGTCACACCGATGCAATCATCGGTTGATCCCACTCCTCTTTTGAGGGGTGAGGTTCCTTTAGACCTTGTAGTCTCTCAGCCTATTCAACCATAGGTTGATAAAGTGGTCATGCCGATGCAGACATCGGTTGATCCCACTCCTCTTTTGAGGGGTGAGGTGCCTTTACACCATGTAGTCTCTCAGCCTATGCAGCCATTGGTTGAGAAAGTGGTCACGCCGATGCAGTGATCGGTTGATCCCACTCCTCTTTTAAGGGGTGTTATGCCTTTAGACCATGTAGTCTCTCAGCCTATGCAACCATTGGTTGAGAAAGTGGTCACGCTGACGTAGTCTTCGGCTGATCCCACTCTTCTCTTGGGGAGTGAAGTGTCTACCGACTATGTTTTTAGCGTTTCCAATTCAGTACTTTCGGAACAAGGTGGCATTCCGCTCGTTCCGAGTACACCCCCTCCAAGCCCTAGGATGGTTTCCTTTGATTGGAATGATCTTGTTGAGCCTCGTCTTCCTTCTTATGCACCTTTTCAAATAAGGATTGAATTTAATTCAACAAACATTTATCGATGTATTGTGGATGAAGGAGCTTCTGCAAGTATTTTATCCTCCTCGGTTTGGAAAGTCTTGGGATCTCCCAAGCTTGTGTCTTCTTTGCATGAGCTGTTGGATTTTGACAGACGTCCTAGTGAATATTTGGGGGTTCTTCCTCGGTTACCTATATCTTTAGGTGGGAAGACTGTCCTTGTTGATTTTATAGTGGTGCAAGGCCCGTTAGATTTCAATATGATTCTCATGCATGATTATGTATATGCTATGAATGCTATGGTGTCTACGCTCTTCCGGGTGATGCATTTCCCTCACAATGGAAGCATTATCACTATCGACCAGCTGGCATCTGATAATCACCATCCTAATTCGACATTATTTCAGACTCCCCCTTTATATGTTCCTAGCGTTCGTGTAGACTCTACCCCGCCACGGGTTAATTATGTGGCATCTTATCCTCGATGTTCAATTGCTTCTGAGCAGGAACCTGTGAAATCATGTTTGCCTTCCCGAGACTTGGTCTCAGCAATTGATCCTTTGGTTTACCCAATGGGGGCATGGGATCCCTTGCTTCCCCCTCTTGGTCCAAGTAATCTTGAGTCTCATTCTAAGTCTGATCTCGTTGTTTGTAGATCCTCAATCCCTCGTGCTTGTGATTCTTTGTTGATAGACTCCACCAGTCATAGCTAGAGCCTCCATCGTCATATGGAATATGGTCAGTTTACTTCACCCTTTGGGACTGTCGACCCTCGCTTGCATGACTTCTCGGATTTTGAATTGCCTTCAGATGAAGCTATCCTTGAAGCCATGACTACGGTTTCTATACCGAGGGAGGAATTACACCGTGGTTTGTGTTTTCTTTCCTTTTGGGAGACTTTCCAAGTTGACTATCGAAGAGACTCTTGGTATGAGCTTGGCAGTGGGCTCTACCTGAACCAGTTTCATACATGAGTCGTAGCCCCCACGGGTCTTCTTTTAAGCCCTTTTCAGAACCTCTAAACATGAAAAGATTGTTGAGTGATCTTGTGGCCTTTCACGCTCGTTAAATTGAAATTTGAAGTCACATCTATCTGGTGGTAGTTTACCCCTTTTTTGGTCCGGATGGTCAACTGTACGAACAAAGGTATACTCTAGAGGCCTCGGATTTATAGAAGAGTACCCTCAGGTATAATTTTAACCCTTTTTCGGGCCTAAGGGACTAAATTTATGAAAAAGGAACCCCCACGGAGTCCATAGTTAAGCTCTTTTCAGACTCCCTAAAATTGAAAAGATCATCGAGTGACCTTATTCTTTCACACTCGTTAAAATGGTCCAGAAGAACATTCCTGACGGAGTCCATAGTTAAGATTTTTTCAAACTCCTTAAAAATGAAAAAATTGTCGAGTGATCTTGTCTTTATCACACTCGTTATAATGGTTTTGAATAGACGTCTTGGCGGTGCTAGTTTACCCCTTTTTCAAACCGACTAGACTATCTTCAAAAAAGGCACCCCATCGAAGTCTCCTTTTACGTTTTTTCAGACTCTCTAAATATGAAAAACCGCTGAGCTTACCTACCGCTGAGCTTACCTTCTATGGGCTCGTTAAACTTACATCGAAGGACGTTACCATTGTGTGTCTTATTAATCGCATTTGCATACCCGCATCTTTGGCCTAATGCCGGCTCCATGTTGCTCTCAACCGAACCATCTGAAACATGCCTTATACGCAAGCCCTGTAGCACTTTGCCTTAGCATCTTGACACCTTTGGCCTCAGGAAGAATTTTTTCCGAGTGTCCTTGCTTTGAACATCAGTCATGTCCTTATGCCTCGAACTCGTATGTTTGCGACACTCGTTCCTCCTTTGTAACGTAGCATTCTTTTATTCTTTTTCCAAAATTATTGAAAAAGACCAAATATATATATATATACCCCAAAAAGAGGAAGGGAAAAGTATTTTCTTTGTATTGGTAGCACAATGAGTCGCCCTTGGATAACACACATCCTTCCGTTTGTCCATCAAGCCCTGGGATTTAATTTGACCTTAGGAAGTTGTTCCCGCTACATTGAGTTGTGTCCTCCTCCGTTCGGTTATTCTTCCAAACATGTGGAGAGTTTGTGTCGCCTCTTGCCTCGTGAACTTATGTCAATGCCATGTTTCCTGAGTCTCATCATTTGTCGTGCTACTGTCCAAGCCTGAGTCGGCTCCTCTACAATTTGTCTCTTGCCCTTATGCCCGGCCATCCCGAAAATCCAATCCAGTCTTTGTTCGAAATCAATGAAGCCTTCAGTCTAATCATCAAAGATTCTCTAGTCCATGACCGACGAGTCGTCGAAGACCTCTGGGTAGTGAAGTTGTACACTCATATTACACTCCTACCTGAGTTTTGCAGATTTTGAAGTTGTTGCTCGAGCTCTGAAGACCTCATCTCCAGCCATCAGGCCTTATCATCTTCTAGAAGATGGATACTATACATGTATATCTTTTTTATTTTGAGATGTAGATCCGTTGTGTATTGCTCACAACTGCACTTTATATAGTTATATTACATGGATCTACAGTGTATTTGATTGGTAGCCATGATGTTATTTCATCCTGAGCATGGGTATGCCCACCTCGGTGAGACAATTTTTATTTTGCAGATGGCACCTCCCGAATTCTGGTCCCTGAGCTCACCGGTTTGGTACGTTGATAAAGATTGATAATGTATCTCGGCCATCAGATGCTCTTCTGACCTCACACATTAGGGGGCATCTGTTATAACCCTAATTTGCACCAGACATACTTACCTGGTATCAGGCCATCTCAGACTCCTTCTTTGCCAAACACTATTGAACAACTCTTCTCAAAAACCCCCTTTATAAAGGCCCACGCGCCCTGCTCCATTATTGCATGCGTGTACACGCTAGTTGCCCCAATACAGCCTGCGTGTACCTACAAAAGCACGAAAAAAGGAAAGTTGTTGACGGAACACACAACTTTGGGCAAGTTAACTAAACCTTTCAGCCATGCATGGACGGTCATTCGACCAAATACCTAGCTCCTTCTAGCCTATAAAAGAAGGGGTAAGGGTCCCATTTGAAAGGGAGGAAAAACATAGTAAAGAAACTCTACCCGAATTCGTATTCCCCTTTGCCCAAGATTCTGCAACCATTTTATGATTTCAACAAAGAAGAGAAGCAAGTGTGTTAACAGTTGGTGCACAGTAAAAGAGGAGACGAGGACCAGATTCGTGGAGCAGTGGTCAACTTCATCATTGTAAGTTGCTTTGGTGAAGTTAATAATAAAGAAGTACTTTTCCCGTCCCACCCTATGAGGTTTTCATTGTTTATTGCATACATGTTGATTAAATCTCTAACCGATTAATCTGTAGATCAAATGCGTATGGAGTTATTTGTTTGTCTTTTTTGAATGCAGGTCAGCCTTGGGAGGAGAGTTGCAATCAAAGAGCGACCAAGCGTGAAGAGGAATCGATACCAAACACCGGAAACAAGGTATGTTCACTTGATCTTCTTAACTGTGTATTTGCTTAAGAATAATGAGGATTAGGTTTGGGATGATGGTAAAAAGTAGGAATCTTTAGGTCTTTTATGAATGCATGATAAAACCCTAAGTGCTAGTCCGTAGGGGGATTTCCCACTCACAACAACAACTACTCTTTGAAGGCTTACAACTCTGTTAAACAATTCAAAGTTTTTAGGGTGAGAAAAGTATTCCTCCTTTTCTACTTCTTTGCTTTTGCAATCTATCCCTCTTGGGTTCATCCTACACTTCTCCTTGAGCAGTCTTGGTCAGGTTCACCTTAACCTTCTTGGATAAATCCACATGCTACAACAACAAGCATTTTGTTCACAATAAATTATAAACCTGTGCATTCTACACATTACCATTTAGTTATCATAATGTTTAATATTCATTTGTTATTCTTTCGTTTATGCCTTATGTTTTAGAATGAAATCTAGGATTCTTATATATATATATATATATATATATATATATATATATATATATATATATATATAAGCTCGCAACCCACTGCCAAATTCAATAGTCATTAGGGTTGGGACTCTGTTCTCCTAACAAAGTCTTTACACAGTTCCTCCACGAGGAACTCCTTCAACATGCAACTTCCTTATTGCATATCCATCACTATTTATGATGGCCTCGACCTTGAGTCAGCTTCAACTGTACCCTTTCAGTTGTTTACCAAATATTCCATAAGGAATATAAACCTACATTCTTATGATGCATTCCAAATTACATATGCACATTATCCCATTGTGTTGTCATGCAAAGTGCTCTTACTACATGCTTCAACATATTGTGTGTCTACTATAGGCACACTTAAAAATTTTGTTTCTATATCAATTGAAAGTTGGTTGGTTCATGATTGTTCATGACCATTTATATCTAGCCTTTAAGGCCAAATCATGTTGCTTTTTATTTATCATGACAACAAAGCATCCCTGCTCATTTACTCTTTCATCAATTTATACTAGCCTTTCCTGAGGGAATGGAACACATTCCTCTCGAGCTATTATTCAAAACAAAACTTTCATGACTCTTCATAATAGAGTTAGCCATGCATCCATGGTATTCATTCAATCTAGGCAAGTGCAATTCTTGCCTTACATTTCACTCATTCAGGCAGTCACATTGTGCCTTTAGTATACATATACTCATACATCATACATGTGTATCACTTGCACATTTAATATCATTCATTCATATATATTTGGTCTTAGTATCAGTCTTCATATCAAGCAACCTTACAATGCATTAAATCCATGCACTCAAGCATATACAAACATCGTTAAACATTCATCATGCAAGCTCATTGCTTGCACCTTTTCCATGTCATTTGTACACATGGACATATCAGACTTCCAGATCCTTCTCCCATGGATCTTACTACCATTCTTATGACAAGCCTCGTAGAGATACTCAACATTGAGCTTCCCTCTCATTTGAGAGCTTGCAGTCATTCACATGATATCCACATGGCAAGTTTAACAAACATAATCATAATTATGTCCCCCTTTCCATATGAAAACAACCAACAAGAAGGCATTCTTGCTCAACTACTATAAAATTATTAAATAACCTAGAAATACCATATGGGAAATTCCAATAGTTCCCAAGGCAGCAAGACAACTTATCAAGCTTCTTTTTCATGCCTCAAACTATTTTTGGTCAACAAACCTTTTTATCAAGGGAATCCTTTTCTAGATTCCCTCTCACTACTACTTGAACATACCAAGCCATACCTTATATGGATACCATCCACCTATGAATGTCAATCTCACCCATTGGTCATATAGAAGTGCCCCAACACTTCCTTTACCACATTTGGGATCAACATTTCATTAACCATTCTACCTTTATCCTCATATTGTAATATACAATCAATATCATCAACATTTTACTTTGCTATAATCAAATCATCACTAACCATATGATCTATGGCATCACCATATTTTACATCCAAATGACAAACTATAATATATATATATATATATATATATATATATATATATATATATATTTACATATACATTTAGATATATCCTCGTGCACCAAGCATTTTACACATATCTGCAGTGCAGACGTATTCCACTTGCCTACCTCTTGCATTCTCTTGCATAGACGCACCCTTCAAGTTAATAGGGATACACACTCTCTTAGCACAACCATGAGCTTTTGAACTTGCTCATGTCACTTCACTTCTTCCATTAGGCTTATTATCAGTCCATACGACTCCTTTTTACTCTGCAAAAAACGATTATCCCAATAGTAGGTTTTCAGTTATGACAGGTAAAGTAAGTTAACCTCACATATTTCCATAAGGCCTCTAGACATGGAGAATTATACTCACAAGGCCAAGTCTCTTATTTAAGCAACAAATATACTTAACAAAGGCTTCATAAGCCCACATTTGCAGGAAACCTTTCCACCTATTCAGTCCATTCACATCCAAGTCTTGTTATTAGTGCCTATCAACATAATCCCACTCTTGTAGGAGTAGCTATCATTCTACCAAAGCAACAATATGCTTCCTCTACTGCACATCAACCTGTAACTTTTATGTTGTAAGAATTTTCCAAAAGGAAACCTTAACCAAGGGGCTTGTGCAAATAACATATGAACTTTTCCAATACAGAGGAACTTTTCTAACGACTTGTCTTTGCCTTGTTATGTCAGTCTTATGGATGATTTCTGGCCCATCCAGGACTAGTGTTTAAATCTTGTTCTAATCGATAGGGTAGGGTAGGGTACCCTCCCCCTTAAAGTTTTCTTAAGAAAATAAAGTTGTTTGACTCTTTCATGAGCCCAAGCAGGCCAAGTGTTGTTGCATGCTCTGATACCACTATATCACACACCCAACCCCCTAAGTACCCTTTTAAGGGATGGGGTATAAATTTTTCGCCTTCCTACAACTTCTCTAATTTCCTCGAATAAGGTCATCATTGGCTTCTGCTCTCAGAGAGCTTTCCAACGACTATAAACTCGTCCAGAATCGAGTTCATAGTCAAAAGTTATGGCTTCCTGAACTTCTTGGGGTGTCATTGGTCAAAGGCCACCCATCGCCATGTGGATCCACCTCATTCGTACCATCCTACGTGGCATCGACATGACCTCAGTCGTTATCCTCTAATGATGACATGATCATTGGAGGAGCAGTTGCAGAGAATATCTCCAAGGCCTTTGTAGGTAACAGGCCTTCGACCCCTTCGATATTCTTATACAGGTATACAAACTTCCCCGAAGTTTCGAAGTCCAAAGGACTCTTTCCACTCTGGAATCTATGGTGGAGTTCTATCCACCCTTGGATCTGACGGCTGAGGTTCATCCGTGCTTAACACACATCTTAGACTTGACGAGGGAAAGGGTCCCACACTTAATTCATGACCAATACCACGTCGTCAAGTGAATCATCCAAAAACGTCATATCATCATGGCACATGCGAGGTTGCCCAATCATAGTCGGACAATACAACAAGGGAACTTTGGTGCTTCAATGCTTCAATACTTCGACGTTTAACACATCATCGTGTATCCTCAAATCTCTTAAAGTCCCAGAGTCCCAGAGCTCTAAAGTTCTAGAAATTCTGCCACGTACTCCAACCTTCAGTGGATCGACGTTTGGCCTATGCACCAACATGTCAAATCTCCCGAAGCCACAAAATCCTGAAGTCTCTAACTTCCTTGCCATGTACTTTGGCCTTCGGCGCTTCGGGATGTTCTCACCTCTTGTGCCTTACGTTTCTCGGAGTAGGACTTCAATGAAGTGCTTACGTTGTCCTTCCACTAGTTGATTGAATGGTCAATAAAGGACCTCAACAGATCCTCAGATCAACGACTCACATTGCTCCCAAATTCTTCCCCACGATCTAACAATTGGCAAAATTTCACCACTTCAGGGATTCAGGAGTTCGTGACCCTTACCGTTCTTAAGCCTTCGATTTCCCCGAAGGGTTACCTGCCAAAGGGGTCATAAAGTGGGGATGATTTCTTGATGTCGATTAATGGTACCGCTTACTCTATCCTTCCACTATACTCGATCTAACGATTGAGAGAGATCCCGAAAGATTCTCAGATCAATGACTCGCGTTACTTTGCAAGTTTGACATTCGGGATTTTCGATCGCTTCAAACTCTTTTACACCCAGAGTGGGTCAGCGTCGAATGACTGTGTCTCACATCCGATGGTCAGGAAGGGTCTCATAGATTCTTAGATTGATGACTGAGAAGGATTACTCGATCTAACTATTACGACAGGCCCCAAAATGTAAATGGACGACTACGATACAACAATCCTTTTTACAAAGGGTCTTCTCGTTGGGTAACACTTGGCTCCTTTTTCACATAGCACAAGATTCTTGGGTACCGATCATATGGAACTCCTAGTGGCTTAAGGGCTCAAGGAAATGATCCCTTACTAGAGGTAATAATCTAGCGACTTCGAGTTGATGATCACTTGGAACCACCACGTGTCCCAGAAGGCTATGCTTCAGAGCCTTAATCGAGAATTGGTTCAGCTCACGAATTTTGGACATACAGATTCATACAGGAGGTCTACTTGCCATTTACCCCAAATTCACTTAAAACCCATTAGTAACATTACTCCCTAACTAAACAAGATTTAAAACAAAAATCCATTGACAAGGTATGATATTCAAACTCTACTTCGAATTTCCAGTCAACCAAGCCGTCCAAATCACAATTATCTAGCATCCAAATAAGATACAATGTTATGCCATCATCCCTATATATCAAGGATGTATATGTATAACACAAATACGAGCATTCAATCATGCATTTCAATTCAATTATACAAAGTCTATGAAGTACTTATCTATTACGGTCGATAGCCGACCAACTGACTATGGGTGTTTGCCTTTCCACTCAACCGTAGGCTCAAATGCGTTCACTCTTAACATTATGGCCACCCCCGTGCCAAGCCATGATACCACTAGGGAGTTCGCTATGTTCCTCGGGTCTTTTGAAAAACCCTGGAGGCCACTCTCCTCCCCATTATTCTTGGCGAGGATTTTATTCACACTCCACCTAGCCCAACCCTCTTCGAGGTTTATCATATGCCTTTAGCATCAAGCTCATGGCCTTCTTCCTCTGGCTAAGGTCAAATCTTTGGCAACAACATAAGTCTCCCTTATTCTCCACTAAGCTCAGGGCCTCCACAGGGTTTATCAGATGCCTTCCCAGCTCGATTTCTTTCCAACCAACATCAAGCCCCTAACCCTCTTTTACTCTAGTTTATGATTTAGGTCTTATATGCTCCAACTCAAAGCTCTTCCATGAGTTCCTTGATCTTTTCCAAGCCCCCTTGTGGGCAAGGTCTTCCTCTCCCTATTCATGAACTCCCTCTCCTTTCGTTTTCCTTCGTGTATATTCTTTTATTCCTCTATTAGAATATTGGATGTGCTCATTTAACCATAGACAATATAGCAATATTGTCACCCAACCATAGGCACTAATGCCACCCCCGAGCACCTTGACCTTGACAGAGAGAAGAATTTCGGTAGCAGATCAATAGCCAACTAAGGCTAATGCACCAAGCAAAGATAACTAAGACTGATCAGAGAGTCCAACCCAGAAAGATCGAGATTATAGATTGCAAGACTGGAAGCAACAACTCCTCCTCATACTTGCGCACAAATTGGACTTATGCGGTGCGCACAAGTGCACTTCTGTAATTCTGAGAAGTTTGGCTAAAATGAAGACTAGCCTCCTATATTTATACTGCTTCTGCCAGACTGCCTTGGCCAACTTCTCATTCTGGGTACTAATTTCTTAGTATTCATTTTTTCCTTTAGCCGACATCTCTTATGGGGTTATATTCAATTCTTTTCTTGCTTCCGGAATATTCTAATCTTGTCAAAGGTCACAATGGAGGTTAATACCTCCCGCAGCTACCATAATATCAACACTCCCTCCTAGCTAGGGAGGTATAACAGATAATGGTCTTGAGCACAAACATACCATTCAACTAGTAGCATCATTATAGCCATACCGGCTAATTAAATCACGAGCATCGTCATTATTATCCAACTGGATAATCTCCATGACAACTAGAACAATGTCAACTGATAGAACACAACTGTGTCAATCCATAGTAGTACACAACTACTCAATCCGTGACACATAGTCACAAACAATGGAACATATCCACCACAATAGCATACCTCTACTATTTGGAGACATACAATCTCCATAGTAATCATATCAACTGATATCAACCTGCACAGAAACAATGTTATGATATAAACTGAGTCATCTAGGCCATTCTTACACTCACACCTGTGAGATCTGGAGGAGCATCTGCCCTCAGAGAGTAGATCATCAATGATGGGCTATCTGGACTATTCTTCTCAAGCAAGGAAGAATAATTGTCTTGATTTCTGAGCTTGGACCATTCACCTATCTGGGTCGTTCCTCCGACACTAAACAAAGTGTAACCTGGAGAGAATGAGTCTGCTCTAGGGAATGCATGTCCCTGATTGTTGAACCTAGACCATTCACCTATCTAGGCCATTCCTCCGTCACTAAACAAAGTGCAACATGGAGAGAATGAATCTACCCTAGGGAATGACTGTCCGGACCATTTCCTAAGGAAATGATTGTCCTGCACCAACCTACAAAATGGACCATTCTTCGAAACTTCTCACAACTGTGAGCTTCGAAAGAATGACTGTCTAGCGAGGCAGACCAGTCTTCTTGACCACTACTGAGAGTGACCATCAAGAAGAGAGACTATCCTATACCATTCCCCCACACTGGCCACAAGGGGAATCGTTGTCTATGGTACATCAACAATCCATCAAACCATTTTCATTACGAAAATGACTGTTCGATCTGGACCATTTTCCGAACTGGAAAATGCGTGTCCGTCAGAAATCTCAAACCACTTTCCAAATTGGAAAGGAACTGTCCATCCTGGACCATTTTTCAAAGCTGAAAATGATTGTCCATAAATCAATTATATGTCAGCGCTCCCTCCCAACCTAGAGATCCATTTCTTCCCTTTCAGCTAAGGGAGTTATTTCCACGATCCCCAATTTGTCTCGGAAATATGCAAACTTTATTCTGGACAAAGGCTTTGTCAAGATATCTGTTGTCTACTCATCTGTGGGGATATACTGGAGCTTTACTTCTCCTTCTTGGACTTTATCTCGAATAAAGTAGTATTTGATCTCAATGTGTTTCAACCGTTCATGAAACACTGGGTGTTATGATAACCTTATACAACTTTGATTGTCACATTGTATTATGGTTGAATTTGGAACCTGATCAAATAATCCAGAAATCAGCTTTCTCAACCATATTGCTTATGTACATGCCTCACATGCTACGATATATTATGCTTCTGCTGTGCTGAGTGCGACAGACTTATGATTCCTATTTCCCCAAGATATCATAGCGGAGCCCAAGCTGAAACACATCCCTGAAGTACTCCTTTTGTCTTCTGCACTTCCAGCCCAATCTAAATTTGTGAATCCATGAAGTTGTATATCACTAGATGTGGTATATCTTAAACCATAGTTTAGTGTCCCATGAATATATCTTAGAACATGCTTTGCAGCTATCCAATGCTCATGTCTAGGTTCCACCTAGAACTGGCTTAATGTGTTTACATTAAAGCAAATGTCTGGTCGAGTATTTACCAAATACATCAATGACCCAATCAATTGTCGATACAGAGATGGGTCTACTGGATCAGAATCCAAGTCTCTTACTTTTCTTATATCTGTGGTCATAGGAGTGTCCATGGATTTGTAATCCATCATTCCAAACTTCTGAAGAATCTTTACTGCATACTTTCCTTGTCCAAGGAATACTTCACCACGCTTCTGCCATACTTCTAGTCCCAAGTAATAATGCATGAGACCAAGATATTTCATATCGAACTCAGAAGCTAGTTCCTTTTTACACTGGATGATGAGAGGCTCTTCACCTGTCAAGAATAGGTCGTCGACATATAGCAATAGAATCACAGGTGCATTGTTCACAACTTTGTAGTAAAGATATGGATCTGCATGACTTTTGGGGAAACCAAGTCTCATTAGGTAGTTGTCTATTCTGGATCTGCATGACTTTTGGGGAAACCAAGTCTCATTAGGTAGCTGTCTATTCTGACATACCAACCTCTTGGAGCTTGCTTGAGTCCATATAAAGCTTTCTTTAGTTTGCAAACATGAGTGTCTCTGGAATGTACTTCAGACCCTTGAGGTTGTTCAATGTATACTTCTTCTTCGATTGCTCCATTGAGGAAAGTTGTTTTTACATCCATCTGATGTAAACTCCATCCCATGGAAGCAGCTAGAGACATGATAGCTCTAATGGAAGTATATCTAGCAACAGGAGAAAATGTTTTGTCATAGTCTTCTCCCTCCTTCTGGGAGAACCCTCTGTTGAAATAATGTAACTGCGAAGAGCATTCTTATTATTTTGTTATTGGATTAATCCCCATTGTGGATTAATCATGTCATTATTATTATTTTTATTATTAGGTTAATCCCCATTGAGGATTAACTAAGTCGGTAATTGTATAAGGACCAAATCCCCTTTTGCGGA
>JZKD02S1668408.1:251391-279932 GCA_000966675.3 Picea glauca
GATAAGCTATTTATGATAAGGAAGTTTTTGCTGGGTTTTCTTCCCCTAGAGGGTTTCCCAGGATAAATGTTGTGTACATTGTGGATGTGTATTTCTTAGTGATCTTGTGGTTATTGTGCTCTTATCTTTATGAAATGCAAAGAACTATAATATCAGCATAAAACATTAACACCCTCTAGCTACAAACCTTGCTTTATATTTGTCCACGCTTTCATCTGTTGCATGTTTGATCTTATAGACCCATTTTGAAGTTACTATTGATTTTAATTTAGGTCTAGGCACAATTTCCCATACATTGTTTTTCATGATGGACTGGTGTTCTTCTGTCATGGCTTCTTTCCATTGTTTCTTCTGAGATGCCTCTTCAAACGTGGTAGGTTCTTCGTCTAGAAGCTTTGTCATACATGCTACATAGCTGGAGAATCTCTTGGGCTTCTTACTTTTTCTAAAGGTCCCACTTGGGGCTTTGAGTCTTTCTGCTTCTTGTAGGGTAGCTTCAAGCCAAGCTGGTCGTTTCTTGGTTTTGGGTACAGTGTCTGAATCAATGGTCTCACATGGTTGCATCGAATGATCAAGTTGTTCTTTTTCTTCATTCTGACTTTCTGGAAGACATGTGCTTTCTTCAATAGTCTCTTTATACTCTTCTTCTTCTATGAATTTCTTGAAAGCCATCTTTTCATTGAAGGTTATGTCTCTACTGACTTCAATCTTATGTTGTTCCGGGATATAGATTCTGTAGGCCTTGGATGATTCACTGTATCCCACGAATATTCCCTTCTTTCCCGAGGGTTCTAATTTATTCCTTTTACCCTTAGGAATGTGAAAGTAAATAGGGCATCCAAAGATTCTCAAGTGTTCCACGTTAGGTTTATTTCCTGAGAAGGCTTCTTTTGGAGTCATATCCTTCAATATGCGGTGAGGACTTATGTTCTGAACATATGTTGTTGTCATGGCTGCTTCTCCCCATAAATACATAGATAAACCTTGATAATTCAATAATGCCTTCACAGTTTCTTCAATAGATCTGTTCTTCCTTTATGCTACACCGTTTTGTTGAGGATTGTGAGGAACAGTTAGCTCCCTCCTAATCCCCGCCAATTTGCAAAAGGCAATGAATTCCTTGGATGTATATTCTCCTCCATTATCTGTTCTCAAGGTCTTGATTTTCTTATTTGCGAGGTTCTCTATCTCTGCTTTGAATTCTTGAAACTTGTTGAATACTTCGTCCTTTGTCTTCAAGAGATATAACCAAGTCTTTCTTGAGTAATCATTTATGAAGATTACATAGTAAAGAGCACCTCCTAGAGATTTGACTGGCATCGGACCACAAACATCTGAATGTATTAGATCTAGAATTTCCTTAGATCTATTATTGCTGCTTGAGAATGGTTTTTTGATATTCTTACCAAGAGCACATCCTTTGCAAATTCCTTCATGTGTAGACCATAGTTCTGGTATCCTTCAACCATCCTTTTGAGGAAGGGTAATGCTTGATAGTCGATATCAACATACCTTCTATGCCAAAGTTCATTGGGATTGACTTCATCATGTACAAGGGCTTCATCATTTCATTCTAGTAGTCTGTATAGTCTTCCTTCACGGGTTAGCATTCTCTATGTTGGAGTCTCTAGGCCAAGATAACACTTTTCCATCTGCAAAATCTATTATGTTTTCTTTGTCTTCTAGGAAATATATGGATACAAGATTCGTTTCTAAACTAGGTACATATAAGACATTGCTCAAATGAACATTGTTACCTGTTTTCAACTTGACAGAGGCTTGACCAATTCCTTTGTCTGGGTAAGTGTTTTTGTCTCCAAGCTCTACCTTGTACGATGTCTTCTTTTCATTTAGATTGGAGAGTCTGGCTTGATCTCCTATCATATGCCTGGAAGGTCCACAGTCAATTATCCACATGTCATCTTCAAGCATTCCTGTGAGTGCTAAGTAGTGTAGATGATTTGTCTTCTCATTCATGACTTTTGTTGACTGATGACTGGTCAAGCTTTGACCCAAATTTTCAAATTTGACGTTTTTGCCTTCTGAGAGTGCCAAGAGGTGCACTGGACTAAGGAACACTTGAATATATTCTCCTTGAGTAAGGTGTTCCATCATAAGGTGCTAGATACGGGTTTTAGGGTTTTTGCAACTACACCTGCTAGTAACCCTAGCAACAGTGCTTTCGTAACTGCATCGGCTAGAAACCCTAGCATAAGTTCTTCAATGAGCTTAGTATCCTTATGGCTTAGCTCCCTTCCAGTGGTTAGTCTGAATGAAGGGGGTGTGGGCCCATAACCTGTTAGAATATTGGATGTACTCGTTTAACCATAGACAATATAACAATATTGTCACCCAACCATAGGCACTAATGCCACCCCGAGCACCTTGACCTTGTCAGAGAGAAGAATTCTGGTAGCAGATCAATAACCAACCAAGGCTACTACACCAAGCAAAGATAACCGAGACTGATCAAAGAGTCCAACCCAGAAAGACCGAGAATATAGATTGCAGGACTCGCGACAACAACTCCTCCTCAGACTTGCGCACAAACTGGACTTCTGCAGTGCGCACAAGTGCACTTCTGTAATTTTGAGAAGTCTGGCTAAAATGAAGACTAGCCTCCTGTATTTATACTGCTTCTGCCAGACTGCATGGGCCGACTTCTCATTCTGGGTATTAATTTCTTAGTATTAATTATTTCCTTTAGCCGACATCTCTTCTAGGGTTATATTCAATTCTTTTCTTGCTTCCAAAATATTCTAATATTGTCAAAGGTCACAATGGAGGTTAATACCTCCTGCAACTACCATAATATCAACAGCCTCCCCCCGGGAAGGTTTTGGACCTGTCACATTCCTTATGCTAGAAGGAACTCATGTCAATCTAGGCCTATAGGAAGACTGCACCATGTCATACTTCGGGCTGACAATTTTTTTTTGTCTTCTCAGCCAGGCCCTCCATGCTTCCATTCATTGGGGTAGTTGGTTGTTCAACCACCATTCCTTTTCTCATTAACTGATCTTTCCTTGGGATCATGATGAGGCTTATTATCCCTGATCGAATATTTTAACAAAGAGGATTGGGTCATATTGGCATGATGAAACCTCTCTACATGTTTTCTCACTCTTTTCTCTAGTGGTATCCTGGCAAATACTTCAAGGCTTCACCCCCACAATCAATTGTTGGCAATCTAAACAATAATACATTTACATTGTTCACATGCCATGTCATGGAAATCATAAGTAATGATTAATTACAAGCTGGGGGAAATAGGGGTGTTACATTTATCAGGACTAAGGCTTGAATAATCATTATTTAATTATCTTAAAGTAAACTCGTCGGATGACTTATCGGAGAGTGGGTATGCTTAAAGGTGAACTCCAATAGGAGATCTCCCAATAGTGCTATCAGAGAGGATCCATTGGTAAGGAGCTATCAGAAGAAAGTATGGTGCATGGTTGTTTCTTGTTATGATGAAAGTTTTCGATGGAATATTTCGTGTCTCAAAGAATGTGCTTCCACGCAAGAGCATTATACATGGGTAAGGTTAAATACTTGCACATAGCTAAATCTGACCAATGAAATTTGGCTTTCTTCATGATAATATCCAAATAACACGAAATATTGTCTTAGGGGTCTACCTTTACGCTCTTAATTCTTACCTATTGGCATCAGTTCTTTTGGCCAATTATCTCTTGACATGAAGTCACGATACATATGCTTTGGGTTATGGTGGGGTCTTTGTGTATCTGTAAAAGTTCATCGGAGAGGCTTTATTGGGAAACAATAATGAGCACAACGTGTGATCCTTTTCGATGGAGAAAAGTCAATAATAAAGACTCTGAAGACTGTCGGTCTTCGGATTTCAGAAAAAGGATTTGATAGTTGTATGTTTGTTCCTCTTGAGAGGGGACGTCTCGATGAATAATGATATGATAGCAAAGCATGGTTGCATGAGTGAAGCTCTACCTTGTAATTACAAAAGGGCTCCCGAAAAGAGATTATATTTGATTTATTGGGAAAAGGGCTAACAAAAGGCATGATAAAACTAAAAAAATCTCTGATCACGATAGTTATCTTTAGTTAGTATTGAGACTGCATATATAGAATAGTGGTTTCATGTACAAGTACCAAATCATGTTAGTAGTGATAAAATTCCTTGCTGAAATTTTTGATAGGGGGACCCATTGTAATTCTTTGGAGCAGATAATTGTTGATGATTACAACTTCGTGAGACATCCTCTAGGACACAGACCGAGTGAGTCGGCCTGTGAGAGACCCCATGAGTTGGGTGTGCCCATGCGATGGGTGTGTCGTTCCTCTATGAGACTGAGATGGAACGTTGTGTGCCCCTGTGTGGGGAAGATGCCCATGAGATGGGTGTGTCGTTTGAGATGAAACGATGTGTATACCCTTGTGAGGGGTGAAGTGCCCATGTGATGGGTGTATTGTTCTCCTCTGTGTAGAGAGTTGAGACGATGTGGTACTCCAGATGATTCTCCTGTGAGACTCAGTGAGATAGATATCTGTTGAGTAGCATGTCCATGTGGCTGAGCGCAAGTGGACGTGCCCCTAGTGGCCGAGCATTAGTGGGTGTGTGTCTAGATGATTCCCCTGTGAGAGATATAGATCTCTTGAATAGGATGTCCCTGTGGCTGAGCACAAGTGGACATGCCCCTAGTGGCTGAGCATTAGTGGGTGTGTGAGATCCATTGCTATATTGTCTAAGAGTAAGATTTACCTATAACCCTAATTGTGATGTAAAGGGTACAGGTCAGCCCCACCATAAAGTGAAAGATAATTAATATTGTAATTATTAATTATATACTGAGTTATTGAAGTCAGCCCTATTGTGCCAATAGACACCACTTTTGATGTGTCTAGTCTAGTATAAATAAAGGTGATTTCCCCATTGAGGAAACACAACACACATGTGATTTTGGAAATTTCAGCAAGTACATGTTTTAGGGCTAAAGTGCACACCTCTCTTGGGTGCTAGCTTCATGGTTTTGGAGAGCACCCTTTTGTGTGCTAGGTCTATGGTGTGGGAGGTCTTTCTCTTAATAATATATCAAAGGATTGATGGGCTTTCTTCCCTTGTTGAGAAGGGTTTCCCAGGATATTTCTTGTGTTCTTGTGCATGGTATTTCTTCTTGTGATCTTAGTTATTGCAACAATTGTGAATGGTGTAGCTGCATTTGTCTATGGTTCGAGTAAATGCTAAAATTGAAATAAATCTCATGCTTGAGCCTAGCATAGTGAAAATTCAACAAGAATTTCATTAGGTTGTTGTGGGGGCACACCAAGATGACTGCACCTTGGAAACTGTGTCTCAGTCGTTGGAGCTTGTGGAAACAAAGAAGGAGTTCTTCCCCTTCATGTTTGTCTCTCCTCGATAGTTTATGGAATTGGACAATCAACTAGGATAACTATAGTTATTGGTTAACATTATTATAGTAGCATATTTGCACCTTCCTTCGAGGGTAATTCATCCCCCTGCTCCTACGACTACTACATTTGCTAGAGACACGTTGCTTAATGGGTTTTCTATGGTTCACAATGAAGAATTGCTTACACAATGCGCCATAAACCTGGCCATGGATGATTCTATAGGAGTTGTCAATCTTATGGAACATGATGAAGTGGACATGCACATAGAGGACATGGAAATGGAGACTTAGGCGGGCTCGAATAAATGTATGCTTTACTAGAAAATTTTGGAAAGATAGTTTAGTTTTTTTGTCATCTTGTTGTGGCCATTACTCATTTTATATTACACTTATGTACGATTTAGTCGTAATTTTCTCCGATACAAAATCTAATCATTCTCGTAGAAAAAAAACATAAGTAAAAAACAATATATAAAACATGACACCAAGATATTTGGCAATGTTAATCTAAATACTACATGCTTAAATTTATTTTAACCCCATAATTAAACACGGGTAGATAAAAAGAAATAGAAAGTGAATTTATTCTTAATACTTAGATAGAAATTTGACATATAAATATATCTATCATGATTTATTATATATTATTTTTACTATTATGTTTAGTTTTTAATTTAATTTATTAATATTATCACATCTCTTCCATATTGCGTTCTGCACGCACTTAATTTTTCTCGATGCAAATTACATCACGCACCCACGACCAAAAATCAATTAATTTAGTCTCAGCTCCTTCTACAAATTGGCGTGAATATAACGGGTACCAGAGAATTCTCCAAAATAACGCTTCAGTCAATATCCCTTTCGAAAGAAAAGGCAAGAACGGGAGAGCACAGACTGAGAGTTAAGGACTAGCGAGCCGAGCCATGGCTGCTCAACAACCAGAACTAACCGAAGCCAGAACCGCCATTACGAAGGAAATTCAAGAGCTGAAAGACCTCAAACGAGACATCGAACACCGAATCAATCTCTTAGAGCGCTTGCTGAGTGAAGCTCAGCCATCATCCAAGAGTCCAGAAAGCTTCGAAGAGAAAGAGATAGTTACGATTCCTCTCGAGGTATCTATTAAAGCGAAAAATAAGCCGGTTTGCAGTTGGAAAGCCGGTAGTGACAATAGCTTGAGTTCGGAGATGATTCACAGATACAGCCGTCATTTACTGCTGCCATCGTTTGGAGTTAAAGGTCGGTTCATTCCTTGTCTTGAATCCCTAAATCTTATTTTTCTTTCAGTCTAAGGGCTTCGCTATACACCTCTTTCACAATAATTCAGAGCTAAGACCTAACACTCTGTTTCTTCTTTACTGTTAGAGCTCTAAGTATCTCTGATTAAATTTGGAAATATGTTTTGCTGTAAAGTAAGTTAGTTTTTGGTGCTGATTCCAGGGTTTTTGAGGTAAATCAAGCAAAAATTATCTGGTTAGTTTATAGGATAGCATTGCACTGTATGAAGAGTTATAGTGTCACTTTATGAAGAAATTACATAACCAGGGTGCGTGGGTGCGGGTGGCAGTTTTGAAGTTGGGGCGCAGGGGGTGCGGGTGGCAGTTTTGAAGTTGGGGCGCAGGGGGTGCGTGCCAGGAGGGGAGGGTGTGTAAACATAGATATAAATATAAATGATTTGAATATGCTTAAAATGTTAAAATTGGAAAAGGTAAAATCAACTCTGAACATATAAATTTTAAAATTATAATTAAAATGTAAAGAATGTTAACTATGATAATGACAATGTTACAATAACAATTCCAATGTTACAATCACAATTCCAGTTAGACATCCATGTTTTAATTTCCAAAATTTTAGATCCAATGGTTCAATCATCATTGATCAATATTTGGTCAAAATTGTAGATACATAGATAATTATAAAACATGCTCAATGAGAGTTATTCATGTTTTAATTGCCAAAATTTTAGATCCAATGGTTCAATCATCAATATTTTGTCAAAATTGTAGATTTATAGATGATTAGTGATTACAAAACATGCTCAATGGGAGTTATTCACGAGATGTAAATCACAAGTGACTTTTCCCTGATTACTAATGCCAACAATTGAGTTTTCTTTATGTCAAGACTCAATATGCTCTACAGGGACTTGTGGCTCATTTGTTGGGTCTATGAGTGTAGGTAGCTCCACAAGAGCATCTAGTTGGATCTCATTGTTACACATATAACATCATTTGTAAATGGGTCCCATTTCTTTAAAGGACTTTCTTTGTATCCTAGGTTTTTTTAAGCAAGAAGACGAACATGCACTATGAATGTAAACCAGGTTTTCTGTCTTTGTAGATCCTAATCGATTTATCTTCACTGAAGGATTAAAACCGTAAGGACTACAATTCCACTTATAGGATAAGGAATTGGCTACTTGTGAGAGTAACTATATAGCAAACATTGTAGCTCTTAGGCATGTGCACTAAGAATTTGCCACCAATTTATTGGATCTTTGCCACAATGCTTATCACACAAAGCCTTAATTGTGCAAAATTCACGTTTCCCATGTGAAAATTGGGCAAATTGAGTTTGGACGAGGGATGCTTTTGAGTTTAGATCATAAATCTTATTTACTACTATCATGAATCCCTTCACAACCTCCTGGTTTGAAGGAGGCCTTTTCTTTGTTTGTTCAATATCTTGCCATTTTGGATTTAAGGGTTGTACTCATAACAACAATTATAGGTGTTGTACCCCATAGTTACAAGCATCTTTCCCTGTAACCAAACAAGATGACCTTGTAACATATTGTTATGGTTGCACATGCCCCACATGTTTATAGCCCTATAGGTAGTTTTGCCTATTATTAGGAGGCTTGAACCCTACAACTATTGTTAGGGGGGTTATTGTGCAGAGCAACAAGAAGGTGTGCCTAAATTTATGACGTCAACACCTCTACAACAAATTTGGGGTGTCCTTGTCATAGGGTACACACCCCAAATTACGTGGGATTGACGATGGTGAGAGGTTGGGGTATTTTTGTCCAAAAGTGGGTACAACTTCTTTTGTATTTAAAAATGGGCTTCAACTATCACAAGGCTAATGTCAATCTTTCCAAATAGGGCTTGCCAAGATATTATTCATCTTGGGAAGATCTTTCGTTGATACGAGACTTAGCAAATCTTGGATAACAACTCTATTAGTATGTTTGAAAAAGTGGGTATATTTGCATAGGTCGAACAACTTAAGACAAACGCTCTTACACGTAAATCAAAGATCATCACACCAATGTTTATGTGGTTAATAATCTCAAAGAGGGAAACAGTCCATGGCCCCAGCCAACACAACCACTTGAGGCAATTGAATAATGCAAAAAGGATAGTTTACATTAACATCACTCACAATTGATCATCGACAAATGACCTTCCATGCTCTTTAAATAAAGAGCATGGACCAGTTTGGTGTTAAGCCATGTATCAAGTGTCATTAATATCGAGGAGATGTTTGATTCGTTCGATCACACATGTAGGACATGATTGTATCCGTCTGATTAGTAAAGTACAAAAACACACTAAAGAAACACACAAAAAACACACTTTACACTATCATTACATCAGACCAAGTTGACCTTAACTAACTCCTAGAGTTGAAATATCCTAACATCCCCCCCAAGAATAGCTTGGGATAGGATTGAAGGATTTAGAAAGTGACAAAAGGAGAAGGAAGGAGGCATTAGAAGCTCTCCCCCCTTCACAACAATGTCTTGAACACCTAACATGGTTTGAAGCTTTAAGAACTTCTATTATGGTCCAACACCTTAAAAATGATAAAAAGTCAATGAATACATTCCACTTCGAGGGGGAAACCTCCTTTTATAATATATCCAATTCAGAAGACAAGATTAGATGATCCTAAGACTAGGTCTCCTTGGTATATATATAGGATACAAAGGTTACAATTATAATGAAAGGGTACAATGAAGGGTTCTAGCCTACAGACAAATATAACACTAGAATGGTGATAATTCAATATCTAGGGCTTAATAAGGGGTTTTATACTTAACATGGGGATTTGTCTAGGGCTTAACAACTTCGCTTCTACGGGACTTTGTGAAGATGTCAACAAATTGATCCTTTTTACGACAATAGAGCACTTCAAGGGTGCGCTCCTGGAGAAACTTTTGAATGAAGTGCATGTGCAACTCAATGTGTTTGTTTTGTTGATGTTGAACTGACTCTTTAGTGAGTTGAATGGTACTTTGACTATCACACAAGAGAGTGGTTGGATGTTGTTGCTAGGATCCAAAATTTGAAAGGATCCATTGAAGCCAAAGAACTTCTTTACTTGCACTAACTGTTGCTTAATACTCTGCTTTTGTGGAAGAAAGGGAAAGGGCATTTTGTTTCTTTCAAGCCGAAGTGATATGTCCAAAATCGAGGTTGAAAACATATCCTGTAGTAGACTTCCATCATCAAGGTCGCCAACTCAATCAGAAGATATAAAACTGACCAACATAGGAGATTCCTTTGTACTATATTAGATACTAAACTGAATTGTACACTAGATATATTGAAGTATCATCTTTGCTGCTTTCCAATGGCTTTCGTGGGGTTCTTTCATGTATAGGGCAACAAGACCAACAACAAAGGAGATGTCAAGGTGAGTATAAGTTAAATACAAAATGTTGCCAACTAATATTCTTCGCAAAATGTGTCCGAATCCATCACCAACCTCCAAGAAGCATGTATCACCTGGTCCCAAACTTCAAGGGCTAAGTGCCCAACACTCCTCTTATGCAGGTACCTCTTGTCATCGAGCAACCAACTCCCCTATTGTGTGCACCCAATGAGTTAGTCAACATGTTGATTATGGTAACAACCTCCTAGGTAAGGGTGCTATGCTAGCACTCTAACAAAGGTCAAATATCCACCCAAGTTGAGCCATCCATATGTTCATGAAGTGTCGTCAAGGGACTAGGAGACATAGTGCTCTCCTAGCAATGTGAAAATAATTTTGGAGTAAAGCCAAAAGTCAACACTTCGTCTTTATGAGAAAGTGTTTTCTATAACACCCATCAACTCTCTTTAAAACTACAACCTATATCTTTGGTGCCTCCTTGAAGTTGAGAATACTCTGGTAATCATGATAGAACATCATATCCACTCTGTAAGAGTCATACCCACAAGTACAGGTTCGCACACCTCAACATCCAAGCAATCATTGCTCAAAAAGGCGGGTCTCTCTCCATGCAATCAACTAAGCAATTTGCAACTTGACCTTTGGATGTGAACATGCAACGAGAATAAACAAGGCAACTCGGTTTACACCACCAAACCAAGCTACTCCCTCTTTCCTGCAATCATGGTAGAACATCATATCCACTCTGTAAGAGTCATACCAACAAGTACAGGTTCGCACACCTTAGCATCCAAGCAATCATCTCTAAAAAAGGTGGGTCTCTCTCCATGTTATCAACCATGCAATTTGCAACTTGGCCTCTTGATATTGAACATGCAATGAGAATAAACAAGGCAACTCGGTTTACACCACCAAACCAATCTACTCCCTCTTTCCCTTTGTTAGGGGCTCCAAAAGAACAATGACCATCTGTGAAATTGAAGGACATAACCCTGGACCATTGTGTAAAGTCCCCATTCTCGGATTGCTCTATTCCGCAGTTAGAGGCGACCTTGTGAGTTTATGTCAGCATGGCCAGAGGAGTAAAGTGAGGTTAACAGTGAGCTCGGGCAATTTGGGGGAGTTATATGGAGTCCATGCTAGTCCATTCGCCATCTTTTATCATCAGGATCATTTCCGCATAGTGCGCTCTTGGTTCCATGGCATTCCGACGATTTCCGTAATTTTGGTTATTATTGGGCATAATTTAATTAAATACACTAAATGTGTTATTGGGACCATATTATTTGAAGGGATACATGAGTGTAATGTCTCGTTGGAACCGGGACAAAAAGATCTAAAGGTTGGAATGATGAGAAAGGGACTTCCAACGTTCGGGAGTTATTTCAGATTGGGTACAAACGAGACATTTTCATATTGTTTCCGTTAAGTAACCAACGATGCATTGGCTTAAGAAGTTGAGGACAGATCCAGATTGTAGGAGACAACTAGCAACACTTACATACATGCCTTACTATCGGGAGTACCTAACATTGGGTGAGGAGATCTGTGCAACTTTGCCCTTTCAACGCTGTTACACCCTCTGGTACGGAAGTTGGCCCAAGGATTTAGACGAGGATTCCCTTAAAAGCACATGGCAGAGATGGAAGAGAGATGAGCATGAAGGATAGGTGGAGACACATGCACCTACCCATGAGGAGGATGTGTGCATAAAGGAAGACCAAACAACAGGCTATGATACACCATCGAAGCTAACCGACCAGGTCGATGACACCAGTGTGTTGGATGGGTACACCTCTGATGAATCAACAAAAGATGAGGATGCAACAACTTATGATGACTATGAGGAAATGTTCGAATTAGCCGATGTTGAGGATCCAACATCTTTCACTGTGTATGATGCTTATGATGAGGGTAGTTCAAGTGTGATAACACCTACCCATGATGAGGAATCAACACCCTATTTCATGTATGATGCCGAGATGATGAGGATGTGACTGTACCTCAACATGATGATGAAATTGAACAAAGACCCTTAGCATTGCAAAATTTGGAGAATCGATTATTGGTCAAGTGTTGACAAGGGCAGATGGTGTCCATAAGTTTATTGAAGACCTTATGTGGAGAACCCAGTTAGAGGAGAGACAAAGGGGAGTGGCAGATGGAGTCACTAGTACCCAATTGCGCATCATCAAAGAAGCACAAGAATAGATGAAATCTGATTACCTGCAGCTGTTCATGGATAGGGACCTTGCTCTTAAGTTCGTTGAAGACAAGGAAAGGGAGGTTAAGGAGCTTTGTTACCAACTGAGTTGGGCATGGTCTTCATCATTGACAACAGTGACACATGAGGGCATGAGTGGCGCTCATGATTCGAGGGAGGAGCCTCTTGTGACGATCTCGCACGAGGAGCATTCATAATTATAGGTGCTTGAGGAAAGGTTTGACGCAAAGGGTTTTGACCATGCGCTTGTTTTGTATTGTAGGCCACTTCTGTTGGAGAGCCCACTAAAGGATCAAGGCTTAGCTACAGAGGAGATAGTTGAGCACATCACTTGTGGACCAACCCATAAGGAAGTAAATGTATCCATGGATTGGGTAGACATCAGATATATGACGGACTTGGGAACGCTCTGGGATAGAGGTTTAGGTGACATCAACAGAGTGATGGATACAGTAGCGCCTACATGATATAGGATGATACAGGATGATTCGGTAATAGCCAACAAAGTGCAGGGGTATTCCTTGGCACACGGCGGTGTATAGTGGAGTTGTGGGGTGTTTTCGCCAGGGAGACCTCCTGACAGAGTCCTCGAGCATACCATGGAGTTGAGCTTGATTAGGATCGGTGAGTGGATGAGTGAGCCTTAGGGAGCAAACATATCCCTCGATGACTGATTTGCATCTGGGATGTCAGCTGATGAGGGCCAGGGAGCAGGATAGTCACAGGTCTGCTTCCAGACTTCATTATGATCTCTCGGTCATAGCCTTGGAGTTGAACAACGCACTAGTCACCGTCCAGTCTTGCAGGCAGTGGCAAAGGCATCTATTGTTGTTATTTGATGCCCTCATTATACATAGCAGGACATGGGAGTTTCACCTGAATTAGTTGGATGAGACAGGTGGCATTGTGGCCATAGTCTTTCATTTGGGCCATATAATTAGTGCGCAAAATGCATAGGAGGAGATCCAGACTTTGTTGGATTGGTTCACAGAGATTTCAGTAGGCATTGGGAGTGATGGACTTCCAATTTGGTGATGGGATCCTAACATTCATCGGAGTGATGGATTACTTTAGATGATGAGCGACAGGGTCGTATCAGTGATTGGTCTGCATCATTATAGGGATGTTGTGAGAAGAGTTACGGAGCTTTGGCGAGATAGACTTCCCCTCATGATACTCAGGATCGAGTTGATCCGCAGGTTGGCAGACCTTGACTTCATTGAGATGCTTTGGCGAGACATGATCTAGGATAATGAGTTCAATCCTTTTAAGGATTTCAACTTGGGAGTCCATGAGAGGAGAGCACAGCCTGAGTGTGGCAATCAGACAAATATGATCAGGTGGGTGCAGTGCTCACATGACAGTTCCTCTTGGGGATTAGCTTGTATCACACAAGTTCTCCACACTAGCACTGTTGTCTTCCTTAGAATTTACAAACGCTGCCCATGTTGTTGTTGAAATATTGTAACTGCGACTAATTATAATTGAGTTATTATCTTATAGATCAAATCCCCTTTTGTGGATTGATCATGTCGGGTCTTGTATAAGACCAAATCCCCTTTTGTGGATTGGTCAAACCATGTTTATATGGTGGTATTTAAGAAGTCGGCCCCTAGGGTTTATTAAAGTGGTTTTAACCACTATTGGAAGAAGTCAGCCCTGCTTGGTGAAGAGACATAACCCTAGCGCCCCCTCAGCTAGTATAAATAAGTGAGGATGGCGCCTCATTCACTTACTCACTCAGTCACTCATCTAGTGCACAAGTTTTGAAGGAAGCTGTAGTTGCAAGAAGGAGAAGAGAGGCACATGCTCAGTACTAGGTTATTCTTGGTGGTTTGGTCTTTAGTCTTGGCAATCTATTATTGAGGAAGTTTTTGCTGGGTTTTCTCCCCCATGAGGGTTTCCCAAGATAAAATGCTGTGTATCTTGTGATTGTGTTTCTTTCAGTGATCCTGCTTATGCTATTATTGTCTAGTAAATTGAAAAGAACTTAATAGCAACTCCAAATTTAACATAGTATCAAAGCTTGACTGAATAGAGCACCTTTCATTGGGTATTAAAAAACGTCACTGTTGTCGTACAAGGAAATTAGGGATTTTTATTAAAGAGGATTTTTTGACTAAAAACCATCTAGGGAAGTGCACCCTAGCCTAGCGCATCTTTTGGCAGCTTCAGTGCACCTTTTCAGTGACCAGATTCTTCGAAAAGTAAAGCCCTAGTTTTGACTGGTACTAGAAAACCAAAAAACTAGGAAACCAGAACCAGTACCAGAAGTACCAGTCCATAATTGCGCAGGTCAAGTTTCAAGGGGTAAATCATGGAATTTTCTGAAACAGTTAGCTCCAACAAACTCGCCTGAGCCCAATGCATCTAGTCCCTAGATCAGAATTAAAAAATTTGAAGTTTGAGAAATGAGGGTTTCCTCATAAAACCCTAAGTTGCAGTTGCAATAACAATTGCAGCTGCAATGCCAATTCCTTCATTTCAGTTGCAACACCAATTGTAGTGCCAACACCAGTTGCTGTACTAGTTGCAGTGAAAGTTCTTGTGAAGTGTTGGCACTGAATTTTATTGTCCTAGTGCGCCTTACCCTAGCAAATATCTAGCTTACTTTACGTTACAAGTTGAAGCACCTTTGAAGTTGTAAAGGTTTGTTATTTATCGCTGCTTCCGGATGATGCCACTACCTGTTGCTACTGTCAAAGGTATGTACGTACATATGTTCAAACTGTATCATTATTCTAAAGAGTATTTGTAGGAGAAAGGATCTTTTGTCTAAATATCAAATCGTAGATCCAGAGGGATCTCAGATCCAACATATTCAGAGGAATAATGCACCCCAGGTTTGACTATATTGATATACATCTATTTGTTATGACATTATTTTGAACATCTAGGTTGTATGTTGAAGTTATGACCATCATACTAACCCTTGGTCAAAATTAAAGTCAAGGTATTAGATTGAGATTAGAGTTTATTCTCTAACTTAGATTTCTGTCAAGATAGCATATTGTCTTAGTACAGGAGGACAGGTTGAAGAAAGCACTTGTCATCTTGAGTGAAGGAGACTTGGAAGAAAAACAACACACTCATTCTTGAGGACAAGACTCCAGGTTCCAGGTTTGATTGATTAAGTTGATAAGATTCAAATTTGCAAATGACAAGTTTGATAACTACCTCATTACCAGTAAACACTATAGTTGAGATAGTAGTCTTTGAAAAGTATTATACTTGGTAGCATGTGAGCATATTGAGATAAATGCTTATTGTAATCATTCACCAGATATAACTAACATCTCCTCTAGGAGAAACTTCTTGTTTTGTCTCCAGGTTACCATGGAGGAATGATTGATCACAACACTAGAAGAGTGTTGCTCTCATTATTGTATTTCTTACTTTTAACCCTTCTTTCAGGAGGGTCACAAGTGATAGCTCTAAAGGAGCTACTGTGATGATTGTTTCTCTATTGCTTTATTATTATTATAAAGACTATTATTCTTGTCTGCTCTTGTTCTTGTTCTGGGCAGGACACAGGTGCCCTAAGGAAGCTCTAGTGATGGTTGCAGGAGGCAACATATTAGATGAGACATGAAGCAGACTATGTACATGACCGTATACATTCATGTACCAAAGAAGATGAAGAAGAAGCTATTTTTGAGATACAGAGTATCTCATATGGAGATTGATTGTAATGAGCAGAAGGCTCCAAAGATGACCGAACATTAGAATAGAACTCACAGTAGACTTGGTCAATGAATAATGAAGCCACCTTGACAAGAAGCATAATCCGTTTGAAGTCTTACTCAACTTTTCATATTAAGACTTGGTATTCAACACCATGTATATCCTGTAGAGATTATGAAGTCTTTGTAGACTCAAAAGAAATAAAGACTCAGAGTGAGCCTGATCTTAGAGAGGATCGGATGGGAAAAGGAGACATCTTCCAGGACTGGCAGACAAATGCCATGAGTTGAGAAGACTAGATTGTAGCTTCAGAGACCTCTAGGAGACATGAAAACCCTTGGGAAGATTCCCTTGTTTCAGTGACAGAGAAGGAATCCAGTCAGAAGGATTGGGATATGGATCTTTCCTTGAGACTAGAAGGGAAGTTAGTGGTGACTTCCAAGTTTGATCTAACAGATCAATCATGTTGCAGATAACAGTATAAAGATGTACAAGCCTAATTTGTGTCCAGAGGATTCTCCCAGCAAGAGGGAGAAGACTATGACGAGACACTTACTCTAGTAATTGAAGAAATAGTTCCAGTATTCATGAAGACAACCATAACAACCATGATTCTGATATAGCATGAGATTCAGGGGGAGCGGTCCCTGTATTTGAGATTGAGTTGCCTCCATGAAATAAGATAAGCTACCCTCGGTGTCAGTTATCGAGCCACTCCTAGTTTCAGATGAACTTGTTGCCGTGATAGAGTAGAGGAGTTACTCTCAGATTTCAACAAGCACAGTGAGAATGGAGCAATCATTCTCAGCTTCAGAGCAGCTGTAGGTGCAGAGTCTCGGTTCCAGAAGGAACAATTGCAGAAAGAGTAGAGGACATACTCTCAGGCAGTGAGACAGAGAGTGCTTTATAGAAAGCACATAGAGCTAGCACATGATTGTGCAGATTAAGTTGGAGCTGAGCAAGTGTACCAGGTTGGTACAAAGTGATGTGAAAATTTGATTTGAAGTTGAAGATAGAAAGACTCATGTATGCAGGTTGAAGAAAGCTCTGTATACAATATAATGGATACAAGAGTTCTCTTCTCCCTTTTATATACAATAGGTGAGGGAGGCTAACATAAAAGGACATAAGTCCATGCAAGTAACCAACAAGGAAACCCCACATGGAGTAGTCTATAATACAGGGATGTACATGTGTCAAACTAGGGTTTATCCAATCCCCAAAGTCAAATTCCCTCCAAGCATGATCCTCATAGGGATCAATGCCCCTCCTCCAAGATGGTGCACATTCCAACAAGTTGTTAGTCCAATGATCCCTCTTCCACGGTGGTCCGCTATCCAAGTGTTCTTATGCAATGTGCTCCTCCTTTAACTGTGTGCCACATGTCCTCTCATGTACCCAATGCTACTCTCATGTGTGCAAATGTGGTCACTAAGCTCTAATGTTCCTCCTCAACATGTGTCTGGGTACATCACCAACCTCCATGAAGCATGTATCACATGGTCCCAAGCTGCAAGGGCTAAGTGCCCTCCTCCAAGTGCCCAACACTCCGCCTAGGTAGGTACCTCCTATCATTGAGCAATTGTCTCCTCTATTGTGTACACCCAATGGGTTAGTCAGCATGCCGATTAGGGTAACAATATCCTAGGTAAAGGTACCATGCTAACACTCTAATAAAGGTCAAGCATCCACCCAGCTGAGCCATCCTCATGTCCATCAAGCATTGCCAAGGGGCTAGGAGACATAGCACTCTCCTAGCAAGGTGAAAACACTTTTGGAGTAATCGCAAAACAATAGTTTAGATGAACTTCTCCCACAATCATTGACAAATGATCCTCCATTCTCTTTAAATAGAGATCATGGACCATTTGGGTGCTAAGCCATGGATCAAGTGTTGTTGAAATCGAGGAGATGTTTGAACCATCAGATCACTCATGTGAAGTACATGATTGTGATCATTGGATTAGTAAAGTACAAAAGCACACCAAAGAAACACAGTAAAAGCACACTTTAGCCTAACATTACATCAGACCAAGTTGACCTTAACTAACTCCTAGAGTTGAAATATCCTAACAGACAACAAGGCCTTAGTACGAGCTAAAGTCTTCTAGTCCATCCAGGACCTGTGTTCAGGATCCCAAAGGGATCCTTCCACAAAAAAATTTCTTTTTGACTTGGCCTCTTTGTCTGATATCCCAGAAGCTCTGCTATGCTATGATCCTGAATCTTCCAGCCCTAGATAGGATGGGAAGGAAAATCACAACCACTTTTGCTGCCTGAAAAGTTCCAGGATAGACATTTAGCAACATACTTCCATGCCTCCCATACATTTCTTAGGATAACTAACCCCTGGATATTAAAAAGTTTGGGGGCTGCAATAATGTCACATAAAGCAATATGATTCCGAATCTTATCAATTTGTGTTCCCTGTAAAATCCTGGAGATGGAAGTAAGTTTTCCTGCAACTGGAAGATTTTTAAGTTGCCAACTCTGAAGTTTAGACTGGAATTTCTGTAAGTTCCAGTTGATATGGAGGAGGGAGACAGTCCAATATCAAGCGGGATGCCAAGATACCTCACAAAGTCCTGCCTTTTAGGCTGGTTGGTAATTAACTAAGGTTTAGTTGATATAGCTATACTTCATAACTCGAGACTAACTGATGGATTCTGTGATATATGCCACGAGGAGATGATTAAACATATTTGGGGATACAGAATAGTGTGGGCATTGTGGGGATGTCTCTTATCAGAATATACTACCCTCTTGGTCAGGAACCTTAGTTGGAGGGGAGTAATTTTAGGTGATGCATGGATGACCAAGCAACATGGTAGAGATTTATGCAACATTATCGGGCCAACAAGGATTGCTTTTCTCAGAAGAAAGAAATAAATTATATAAGTGTCCACAAATGTCCAGATTAGATCAGTGGGATTCAAAAGTACATGAGTGTCAACTGCATGTGGGATTGTCTAAGGCATCTCCTGAAAATAAATGACAGATGAGGATGAAAAAGATGCAAAGTTGCCTCTAATGAGAAATCTCTTTTAATAGAAGGTGGGGGTCTTAGAGGTAGAGGACAGATAGATAAAAGGTGCAAGGTTCTATGTAAGCAAGTGTGTCTTTGAAATTTTAAGTTTTAGTCTGTCTAGTAATTAACCGATGTCTAGTGGTTAAAGCTATGCAATGCGTGGATGATCAAGCAACATGGTAGAGATATATGCAACATTATACGGCCAACAAGGTTTGCCTTCTCAGAAAGAATAGAAAGAAATTATATTAATGGCCACAAATATGCAAATTAGATCAGTGGGACTCAAAAGTATGTAAGTGACAATTGCATGCCGGAGTGCCTAAGGCATCTACTGAAACGGAATGATAGATGAGGATGAAGAAGATGCAAAGCTGCCTTTAATGAGAAAACTCTTTTAATAGAAAGTGGGGGTCTAACAGATAGAGGACATATAGATAAAAGGTGCAAGGCTATATATAGGCAAGTGTGTCTTTCAAATTTTAAGTTTTACGCTGGTTAGTAACTAACCAATGTCTAGTGGTTAAGGCTAGGTTTCATAACTTGGAAGTTGGAAGTTGGAACTAATGGATGGATTCTACATAATGCTAGAAGGAGATGGTTAAGTATGTTTTCTGGGGATGCAAAGTGGTATGGGCATTGTGGGGATGGATCTCATCAGAATATGCAACCCTCTTGTTCAAGCGCTCAGAATGTAGTAATTTTAGGGGATGTGTGAATGATCAGGAAGCATGGTAGAGGGATATTGATAATTATCTGGCTAAAAGTGGTTATCTTTATCTGGAGAAGAGGATGCAGGGCCAATTTTAATGAGGAAGCTGTTTAACTTTTGATTTAGAGAAATATGTTTTTTCAAAGTTTAATTAGTTGTGCAGTTTTCAATCTAGGATGAACTGTATAGGAATGATATAAAATCTCTAGAGGTTGGTGCTAAAGCAGACACACTGGCACTATTTGGTTATCTTGAAAGAGGTGTTATCATGAATGCTGTATATCTAGTGATTGTTCTGATGTAATTTTTTGGATTTTTTTAAGATGCATGCTTTCAAAAAAAACGTCTGTTTGATCATCGCCGATTGGTAGTCTTTTCTTGTTATCAATCAAAGTTTCTATTGACTCCAGGCATGTGGTGGAATTCTGCCTTCTCTTTTTGGTTCTTTGATTGTTTTTTTATTTGATATATTCAAGTCTGATATGTTATATATTTATCTGAATGTCAGAGACATACTGAAAAAAGGGCTTAATTATATCCAAATATGATGCTCTTATATTGAACAAATGTGTTTTTGGTTTAACCAGCTGATTTTTATTTTCCATCTACACAGGACAATCAAACCTCTTGAATTCTTCAGTATTGCTGGTAGGAGCTGGAGGATTGGGATCCCCTGTTGCCTTATACCTTGCAGCATGCGGTATTGGTGAGCTCCTCCCTAAAATAAAAAAGTGGAGAAAATAGTGAGGATTAATGCATGGACAGAAAGAAAGGAATGCTATTAGAATGCTATCTGTATGCTTTCCCCCTTTTTTGGGTTTCTTTTTCCCCTATTTTTGAGCGTCCATTTTCCTTGAAGATGTAAGGAAATGCATTCAGTAATTAAAACGAATGCACTAATGACAATAGAAAATATTACGATTAAATCTGTAGAACCTCTGAAAGTGGAACATGACAATGAAAAACAAATCCAACCACAAAAGAAAATAATATATCATCAAAGCAAAAGGAATCCAGACTAAAGACAAATTACCTAGCTATTGCACAAATATGGTATTTGCTAAATGACACATCTAAAATGAAGAATCAATGAAAATATGCTATTTTTTTAATATTAATCTCTACATAAAACCATGTTTTTCTACACTAATAATCAGAAATGTTCAACTTGGTGCCACTTTGTGTGGACAATACAAATGCATGATGTGCCTCCAAAATGTCAAGCATTCCAACTTCTTGAAGATAGTATGGAACTGTAAAAAGAACAATGATTACAACATCCAACTTTAGAAACTCAACAAGAAGTATTTTTGAAGATATCTTGTCACTGATCGGGTCTAAAATGCCCAAACAGACAATTTAAAATTTTCAAAATGTAATGACACTATAAAAATTACTTATCATGACATGCTCCTACAATGATTCAACAAGTTTGAGTGGAAGATTCTATCAATGTTGTATTACCCAATTTTTCAAAGCTGTAGTATAACACACTCAAATAATAAATGAGGTTAATGTGTTTTTTGGGTTGTATTATACTCCCCATCATATCTGCTTTGTTCAAACTTCATACACCTATAAAAGGTACATAATACTAGCAAAAGATTTTTCTTGCACCTGCAGCACCTGGACATTCAACACACACATATACAGGATAGCATGCAATGCAACCCTTATCACTTAGTAAGGGTGTGTGGTTTCAAATTTGTGCCTCTTTACATAAAGGGAAATTCTTGCTTCATTTGGGAAGTAGCTTTTTGCACTCCCATTGTATGTTATAACTGCTTGTACCCTCGAGTCCAGTTGACCTACTCGTTTTGTCACTAGTGGTCATTGAAAAATTGTCTTGTATGGCCAGCTCGGAAAATTCACCATGATACCTAAGTACACATCCATGGGTTAGTGGCATGTACTTTTGTTATTTCCATAATAATAGTGCAACTCAACATGGCTTTATCCCTATCCATATGATTTCTAGCACATTATGTCCCTAATGGTGCTAAGGAACCTACACAACGAGAGTGGAATCAATACAACAATTAGGATTGTTTTCTTCTCTCGCTAGTTGGATTCCATTACTCCTAATGCGATGAAGATGTGTAAGTTTAATTAGTGTTACCAACATTGCGATAATATCACCAACATTGCAATATTATCGCCGTTTTGAGGATTGACGATATTACCGCCCAAAAAAATTGTGACATTTTCCTCCGGCGATGATATCGCGATCTTTTCGAAAATGTCGCGAGTTGATGGAAAATGTCGTAGAGCCCACAGACAATCACGATTTAAAAGTGATTTTTGGGTTTTTAAGTGTCATTTTGCACACAGATTGTGGGGTTTGGAGAGCAAAGGAGCAAGAGCCGAAAAATTAGTTTTTTATTTGTCATTATGCAAATAGAAAGAGGCTAATAATCTACTAATTAATGGTAATATTAAATTCTCCTTTAATATTAAGTAAAGCGACATTCTCCTTTATCTTTCATTTTACTTAAATTTACTTAAATTTTTAACATTACCATTAATTGTTTCAGGATGTTTGAGAGTGGTTCCAACCTCATTGGACTTCATATGGAGAAAGTAGAATTTTAGGTCCCATTCAAAATCCAATAGACTTAATGGTTTTCAGGGTTTCAAGATTGGTAGTATTGCAACATTTCCACTAGATTCTATCATGTATGAGGGTATGGAACTGACATTTAGTCAAGAGCACCAAGCCCTCTATGCACCTCAATGTTGGTGGCATTGATTGTTGAACTCTTCTATCATGACCATAGTAAAAATGTACCTTTCACTCAAGTAAAATCTCTTATTAGGCATGTTAAGCTTTTTCTATCTTATTTTAATGCCTAGAGGGTGACACTGATGATGAGGATCCTAATATAGGCAATGATTTTGATGATATGTACTCATTTGTCGTAGCATAATTTTTTTTGGACTCTAGAGTCCATTTACAGCCTCTTTGTGATGTATTTTGGTTCAGAGATGGATTGCACTCGGTGCTATTTTGGTTATATGCACCCTTACTTGCTATTTAGTTGAGAAACTTTGCATATTTGTGTATAATGGTTTGGGTTCATATGGATGCACATGAATATATCTTCACGGACTCCGACATAACGAGTTGTACTTGGCAATAGCACCAGTAGAGGACACTGTTAAAGTTTGCAGCAGAGTGAGTCATTCTCCAAGAATGCCTTGTGTAGGCTGACTTGAGACTTGGAGAAGAGCCTTATTTGAGACAAGGCAAAAAGTCTTGTGAGCTTTGTATAAGCAAAAGCCAAGACAAGAGTATATTGCTGATCAGTATTATTTGTGACAAGACTTAGTGACCTCACGTGTTGAGGTATTGCCTTCTGTAGGAAAAAGTGGTGTGTGAGGTTCTCCTAGGCCAAGCAATTGACCATGAGTGGAGAACCAGATGGTCACATCCTGAGACAAATGATCTTTCTTATACGTGAGATGCAAATGATGTATATGTGATGAGCTAGTATGATGGCATGTGAGACCATGGTTTCCATGAAAGACTTGTGATTGCTGGAAGAAAGAAGAAGAGCCGAGCCTGTAGAAAAGTTGAGTTGCAAAGATGAGTTGCAAGTCGAGTCATGCAAAGATGAGTTGTCAAAGAGTTGAGTTATCAAGTTTGAGTTGTCAAAGAGTTGAGTTGTCAAGTTTGGGTTGTCAAAGCCGAGTCATGCAAACTCAGTTGCAAAGCAAAGTCGAGTTGTCAAGTAGTCTGCATGTAAAGTCGAGTTGGTAAGTTGAGTTAACAAAGTCTGCATGTAAAGTCGAGTTTGTAAGTTGATTAACAAAGTTTGCATGTAAAGTTGAGTTAACAAAGTCGAGTTGACAAGTTAACAAAGTCTACATGTAAAGTCGAGTTGGTAAGTTGAATTACTAAGATGAGTTATCTTAGTTAAGTCAAGTGATGAAGACGCGTTCCATAGCAAGTTATGGAGAAATAATTATTATTAATAAGTCTCCTCAGCGCTTGACAAAGTGACATTGAATACTCGTTGAAGACACAACGAAGAAGGAAGATCTGTTGCTCGTGGGATCTTTGTAGCAAAGACAATTTGTTTTCAGGTTTCGGGTTGCGAACTGCTACCAGAATTTGAGTTAGCTTTAAAGTTAGATCTGCACATCAAACTCTCATGGTTGTAATCCTATGTGGCTATGGTAAATTTGTATCTGCTCCTAGCTCATTCATTTACTAATAAGAAAGATCATTTGCTCGTTTTTTTTCCCTCAATCTTGAGAGGTTTTTTCTAGGGTAAAATCCTTATGTTATCGTGCATGCTTCTATTTTATTTTTGTTCATGATCTCTGCATATTCACCGTGAATAAATTATAAATCAACAAGAAGTATTTTAAGAAATATTACAGATCTGAACTATATTTAAATTTCAACATGGTATCAGAGCCATGGGCGTGTAGTCACTTAGTTTTGCAACAAGCTTGAGCTCACGCAGGGTTCTTGGAGAGGATTATTTAAAGAGCACAATTCAAATTTGTTGAAAAGTTACTGCAGAGATGACATCGATCTCAGTGAAGGCTGAAGACAGGCTGGAAGGAGCTTCCAACTTCAATATTTGGAAGGTAAGGGTTTTAAATATTTTTGAAGAGAACGATTTGGATAGTTTCGTAACCATTGTAGTAGAGGAACCTAATTCAAATGCAGAAAGGCAAACTTTAAGAAGAATGGCAAAGGCAAAACGAATAATTTTTGATTCAGCGAAGGACAATATTATGCATGTAATAGCTCCTTTAAAGACTGCGAAGGAGTGCTTTGACACTCTAACAAACTTGTATGAGAAGAAGGCACCCAATCAGAAGAGGGTTCTCAAGAACAGGCTGCGAACTCTTAAGATGGAGAAGGATGATACAATAGCCTTCTTCACCAAGATCTCACAGATTAGGGATCAATTGCTAGTGATTGGTGTACCAGTTGATGATGATGACTTGGTGTACACTATTGTTGATGGTCTCCCACCCACTTGGGAGGTCTTCCTGTCCGGGGTAAATGCAAGAGAGACTCAGCCTAACTTTGAAAGGCTGTGACATGATTGCCTTCAGGAAGAAGGTAGGATTCAATGCATAACCGACTCCTCAAAATAAGACAATATTGCATTGACAACCAGAACAAAGAAAGGGAAAAGATTCCCTCTCGAAAGAAATTCTCTATTCAAAAGGAGAAAGACAGTGGTGGTTACAAAGGTAAGGAGTTTGACATTTCAAGGGTGAGATGCTTTAACTATCAGAAGAAAGGTCATTTTGCCAGGAACTGTCCCAAATTGAGAAAAGGATATAAGGGTAAGTTTCATGCTGCTGAAGAGGAAGGAACTTACAGGAGGAGGCCTAGAGAGGTTTCTAGTGGTCAGGGAACAAGAAAAGAATATTACCTTGTTTCAGCTCTCATAGGCACTGTGACAGATAGTGCAAAATCTTGGTTAGTGGACAATGGTGCCTCCAGGCACATGACGGGGAACAAATATAATCTAGCTAACTTTAAGAATGTAAAGTTCTCCTCTCAAGTTGAGCTGGGAGATGATGTGAGCTATGCAATCAAAGGAACCAACTCAACATCATTTCAGCTAGATTTTGGATTTATGTTGCATATTGAAGATATCTTATATGTTCCAGGATTGACGAAGAATTTTATCTTAGTTGGGATTCTGGAGGATAAAGGTCACAGGGTGATCTTCATGGAGAAGAAGGCTCTTTTGTGGCCCAAGGATACATAGCTCAGTTCAGCCATTGTTATTGGAATCAAAGGAGGAGGACTTTACAAAGTCCTAAGGCACATTCAGGCACTAGTTCACAACATTGTCAGTTCTTGTGAACTATGGCATAGGAGGTTTGGGCATCTTCACTTCAAAGCGCTTCCTGCTGTACTTTAGAAGATGGTGAGTGGTATGCCTACTTTTCAGTTTAATCATAATAGTATTTGTAAAGGTTGCATGCTAAGCAAAAACATAAAGATTTTTTTTACAGTCAGCAATAAAAGGGCAAAAGCGATCTTAGAATTGATTCATTCAGATGTATGTGGGACTATGTCCACACTTTCGTTAAATGGGCATGTGTATTATGTGATTTTTATAGATGACTTCTCTAGGAAGTCATGGATATACTTCATGAAAACAAAGAATGAAACTTTTAAAAAGTTTCATGAGTTCAAGGCTTTAATTGAAAATCAAACTAGAAAACACATTAGAATGCTGAGATCATACAATGGTGGTGAGTACGAGTCTCACCAATTTGAAGACTTTTGCAAGGAAGCAAAAATCAAGAGACAACTTACAGTTCCATATAACCCTCAATAGAATGGGGTAGCTGAGAGAAAGAACATAACTATTTGTGAGGCATCTAAATCAATGATGTGTGATCATGATCTTGTTAATGTTTAAGCCATTATTATAGTTCTTTGCATTTCAATGAATAACAACAGCATAAGATAAGATCACTGAGAAATACACAATCACAAGAGACACAGTATTTATCCTGGGAAACCCTCTAGGGGAAGAAAACCCAACAAAACTTCCTTATTATAGATAGCCAATACAATGCCAAGAGATAACTCAAACAAGTACAGAATGTCCTCTCCCAAAGATGCGCCTCTCTCTCTCTCTTCTCCAACTGCAGCTCCGAAACTTGTCTCTCAATGAACAAGTGAGTGTCTGTCTAAGTGAGGCTCTAGCCTCCTTATTTATACAAGTCTGGCACGTGTCGAAGTGTCTTTTTACTGGCAGGGCTGACTTCTTCTTCTGGGTGGTTATAAGTTATAACCACCTTTATTATATTTCGGGGCTTCTTTAATATATTCTGGGGCCGACTTCTCTTTCTGCCTATTACAGTTACATTATGACCAATCCACAAAAGGGGATTTGGTCCTTTATAGTAGCCGACATGATCAATCCACAATGGGGATTGATCCAATGAATAAGATATCAAATAATAATAGAATACACTTTGTAGTTACATTATTTCAACACTCCCCCATAACAAGAAGGGTATTCTTCAACAACATTAGACGAGATAGAGGCCTTTATCATCAACAACATCAGGAGGACAACATCATCAATATCATCTTGGAACACGAACTAGCGTATCTATAAATCATCAGAAGTTTTCTTCATCGGCAACATCGTCATTCTCAAAGGAATGCAATCATCATCTGCATCAATATGAATTAGTATAAAACTAATACATCATCATCATCACAGGATGAGGCTGGCTCATCATCATAATACAGGACTGGCTTTACGTCACAGCTGTCAAGCTGGAAGCTCAATACTCGTCTTGCTTTACGTCACAACAATCAGGCTGGAAGCAAGATACTAGACTGGCTTTACATCACAACTTCTCAAGCTGGAAGCATAGTACTAGTCTCATCTCAACGTCTTGCTTTACGTCATAGCACTCAAGCTGGAAGCAAGATTCTAGACTGGCTTTACGTCACAGCTTCTCAAGCTGGAGGCACAGTACTAATCTCATCTCAACGTCTTGCTTTACGTCACAGCTATCAAGCTGGAAGCAAGATACTAGATTGGCTTTACGTCACATCTATCCAGTCGGAAGCACAGTACCAGTCTCATCTTATCGTCCTGCTTTACGTCACAACACTCAAGCTGGAAGCAAGATACTAGACTGGCTTTACGTCACAGCTATCCAACTGGAAGCACAGTACCAGTCTCATCTCATCGTCTTGCTTTACGTCACAACACTCAAGCTGGAAGCAAGATACTAGACTGGCTTTATGTCACAACTATCTGGCCGGAAGCTCAGTACTAGTCATATCTCATCTTCTTGCTTTACGTCACAACCATCAGGTTGGAAGCAAGATACTAGATTGGCTTTACATCATAGCTATCAAGCTGGAAGCTCAGTACTAGTCACATCACATCTTCTTGCTTTACGTCACAACAATGAAGCTGGAAGCAAGAGATGTCTCATCACAACAACTACTCCCCCTTTCGAGGAAGGTCCTTTCGGACTATACCAAGCTTATCTCGAAAGTCCTCAAACTTTACACGAGATAGAGGCTTGGTCAACACATCAACAACCTGTTCATCCGTGCTAACGTACTGGGGCTTTAAGGCTCCTCTCTGCACCATGTCATGGATGTAATGATAACGAATCTCTATGTGCTTCGACCTGTCATGGAATACATTATTCTCTGTCATCTTTATGCAGCTGTGGTTGTCACATAGGATCGTGGTTGCTTCTATCTCTAAGTCAAATAGGCCGGTCAACAACTTTCAAAGCCATATAGCTTTGCAGCTAGCAGAATATGTAACAATGTATTCTGCTTCCTCTGTGCTGAGAGCAATGCTGGATTGCTTCCTACTCTTCCATAAGATCATGGCTGATCCCAAACTGAAACAACATCCTGAAGTGCTTTTCCTGTCAGAAACACTTCCTGCCCACTCTGAATCAGTGTACCCACTCAATGTGAAATCATGATCTCCATCATAATTGAGACCACAATCTAATGTACCCTTAAGGTACCTCATCACATGTTTTGCAGCCACAAGGTGAACATGTTTGGGTTCTACCAGATACTGACTCAAAGTGTTCACAGCAAAACAAATATCTGGTCTGGTGTTCGTCTGGTACATCAGCGATCCAATAATCTATCTATATAGTGTGGCATCAATCAATTCTGACGAAGTATCGACCAACAACTTCAACTTTGTTTCCATGGGTGTATTCATGGGCTTGCACTCTAACATGTCGAATCTCTTCAAGATTTCTACTGTATACTTCCCTTGGTTAAGGAAGATCCTCTCTGGACTCTGCCATACCTCAAGACCTAAGAAATAGTGCATTAGGCCAAGGTCTTTCATCTCAAATTTTGAAGCGAGTCTCTTCTTA
>JZKD02S1668408.1:340349-351098 GCA_000966675.3 Picea glauca
TAAATAGAAAGAGCTCCCCATCGAGGTGACAGTGGGTGGGGAAGCTCCTGTTACGCCGGTTTCAAGCCCTGACTCAAGCTTTCAAACCTTTCCTACAAACCGTGCGATAACATTTACTATATCATTTTTATTGATGATTGTTCTCGTAAAACTTGGATTTATTTTTTAAAGACTAAAGATGAATCTTTCAACAGATTTCGAGATTTCAAGTATCTTGTTGAAAATCAAACAGGCAGACACATCCGAGTTTTCAGAACAGACAATGATAAAGAATTTGACTCCTGTCGGGCTTCTGGAATTAACTCTGTCGGGCTTCTGGAATTAAGAGGGAGTTGATTATACTGTATAACTCCCAACAGAATGGGGTAGCCGAAAGAAAGAACATAACTATCTGTGAAGCAGCTAGGGCTATGATGTATGACCAGAACTTACCTCTATCTCTTTGGGCTGAAGTTGCCAGTATTGCAATCTACATTCAGAACATGTGTCCACACAAAGCTCTTGAGGCGAAAACTCCAGAAGAAGTTTTCACAGGGATAAAGCCTTAAGTTGATCACTTGAGAATCTTTGGCAGTCCAGTCTATATTCACATTCCAAAGGAAAAAATAACTAAGCTAGAGCCCTCCGGAAAGAAAGGAACTTTTTTGGGATACAATGAAACCTCAAAGGCTTACAGGATTTATATCCCAGGTCAAAAGTTCATCGAAGTAAGCAGAGATGTGACTTTTCATGAAGAGGTATCTTTTCGTCGGGCCAGAGAACTTCCATGTGATTCAGAGGAGCATGAAGCTCCACCACTTGATTCTTTAGATTCTCCTCTTCCAGATGAGCAGAGGGAGGAAACCTCAGAACTTCCAGTGGATCCCTCAAGGGATTCTATTGAGTTTCCAATGGAGATACCTCCTATCAAAAGGAAACCAGCCTGGTGCCGAGAAATACTAAAAGAAGCAGAAAAACATTCAGCTCCTAAGGGCACCTTCAGAGAAAGCAAGAAACCAGATAAGTACTCTGGTCTCATAGCTAAGTTGAATACTGTGATTGATTCAGAAACTTCCACATTTGTAGAAGCCTCAAAACATCAAGTGTGGAAAGATGCTATGATAGAAAAATATGAGTCTATTCTAAAGAATGATGTATGGGCAGTAGTTCCTAGACCTTGTGGCAAATCAGTGGTAACTTCCAAATGGCTTTATAAGATAAAGCATGTAGCAGATGATAGTATTGAAAAATACAAGGCTAGATTCGTGGCTCGTGGTTTCTCTCAGAAAGAAGGAATTGACTATGACGAGTTTTTTGCTCCAGTTGCCAGATATACTTCAATCAAGATTATTATCTCTCTTGCAACAGTTTTTGGTTGGAAACTTCACCAGATGGACGTTAAGACTGCTTTTCTTAACGGTGAAGTTGAGCAAGAAGTATATATCGAACAACCTGAAGGTTTTGTGATTCATGGGAAATAATCTCATGTATGCAAACTCAATAAAGCCATGTACGGGTTGAAGCAGGCTCCGAGAGCTTGGTATGGTAGAATAGACAGCTTTCTACAAAGTCTTGGATTCACCAAGAGCATAGCAGATCCCAATCTTTATATAAAGATTGTACAAAATCATCCAGTTATCTTAGTTTTATACGTGGATGATCTGTTCCTCACTAGAGAGGAAAACTTGATAGCTCAGACTAAGAGGGAGCTATCCGCAGAATTCGAAATGAAAGACGTAGGGCTCATGCATTATTTCTTGGGCTTGGAGGTATGGCAGAAACCAGGTGAGATCTTTCTCTCACAGAGTAAATATGCAGTGGACATACTTCGCAGATTTGGCATGATGGACTGCAAGTCGATGACCACTCCAATGATCTCTAACCTAAAGAAACTACAAGATCAGGTTACAGGTTCAGATCCAGAAGACCCTACTCTATATCGACAGATCATTGGGTCATTGATGTGCCTCGTTCATACTAGACCGGACATTTGTTATGCGGTAAATGCCCTCAGCCAGTTCATGTGTGAACTGAAGCATATACATATGGTTGTTGTTAAGCATATTCTGAGATATGTTCGGGGAACTATAGCTTATGGTCTCAGATACACTTCCAGTGGAGGTGTAATACTTCATGGATTTACAGATTCAGATTATATGGGTAGTACAGTGGATCGGAAGAGCACTTCCAGATATTGCTTCAGTTTGGGTTGAACAATGATTTCCTGGTCTAGCAGGAAACAGGGCTCCATAGCCCAAAGCACTCCAGAAGCAGAATACATTGCTGCAAGTGCTGCTAGCAGAGAAGCAGTGTGGCTTAGGAAGCTACTTTTAGACTTGTTCAATACAGAGCTAGAATCCACGGTCATTCACTGTGACAATCAGAGCTGTATAAAGCTCACCGAGAATCCAGTGTTTCACGATAGGTCGAAACACATTGAGATGAGATATCACTATGTCCCGAACATGGTACAGAAGAACGTTCTCAGTATTCAGTATGTTCTGACGACAGAACAGACGACATATATTTTGACCAAGCCACTGTCCCTGACAAAGTTTGTGTACTTTCGTGACAAGCTTGGTGAATGTGAGAATGCCTCTCTTACTGAGAGGGAGTGTTGAATTTAATGCAGCTGCAAGAGCCATTCTCTCTAGAGGATGGCTTAAGACCCTAGTTGTGGACTAGGCCCCCCAGTACACTCCTGGGGTTCTTGGTTTGGGACGAAGCAGTTAGAGCTATGGCAAAAGAACCTTGAGAGGGCCCCCAATAGATAACTGGGGTTCCTGGTTTGGGACCAAACAATTTAAGTCCCTAGATATGTCTAGGGCCCCTGGATGTGTTCCAGGGTACTCATGTCTAAAGCATGGGTTGATCCTTGGTCTTGTACCTTGGTGGATAAGAGCTTAGATATGTTTTGGGGCAACCTGGTCCTTGATCAGGTAGTTATTGGTGTAATACCAAGATTTGTTGGTGTGTGATCCTCTTCCTCTCTTCCAGGATGGTCCAGAGGACCTAGGAGAGATTTTGAAGATGAACATGACCACATGAGGGATGTATCCCATATGCAGTGATGATAAAGTTAAATGGTCACCTTGAGAATTATATGGACATGTGTTGCCACCAAGTAAACCTCTCTTAAACCCCCACCCTTGGTTTTTGAGCTTGAGTTTGATTGGGGACTTGTATTTTTGTTTTAGGGGTTAATATAAAAAATATTAATTAATGTTTAATTATAACATATTTAATTAATATTTATATTAATTAAATATGTTATTTTAATTATATTTTTCATTAGCCTAACCCTAGCCTAAAAGTATAAATAAGAACCCTCCCCCTTCACTATTTTCTTACACTCACTCCACTCTCGTTTTATGATCTCTTCTAAGTGAGGCGGATTTGTCTATGCTTGATGTGACCCCCCTTTGCAACAGTAGCTGTGGTCTTCTTGTGACAGTTCGACCTTCTATATCGGTCTAGTTTTCATCCTCTTTGTTATTGCTGCCTTCTCTATGATTGATGATGAGTCAAGGGTTCTTCTAAGCTGTCAAAAGTTTTGTTGATGGGTTGCTATCTGCTGTATTTTCTTGTGTGTTGAGGATTGAAGCTGCCGCCCTCTCCTACAACAAGTCAGGTGCTTCTAGACCTCTTCTAAGAGGCTGCCATCCCCCTCTCAATTGCAGATATGGACTCCTTCCTAAACCACGGCCCCTCTTGCTGGTTATTCAAGACAACCGTACCCTTTGTTGTTGCTATCACTTTTTGCATATGTTTGGAATGAGGGTTTGATCTCAAGAAATTTCTGTGTGAAGTTTTTATGCATGAGGGTTTGATTTCCATAAATTTCCGTGTGGTGTTTTTAAGTGTGGTTTCTCCTTGGTGGCAACCAGTCCTTCATTCTCTTGCTAAGAGATCTAACCCTTGATGTAGATCCATGATTCTTGACTTTTTCTGAGCATATCTTCAGTGACACTTCATCTCTTGAGTGAGTCATGCACTTCTTCATTGAACAGAGGTAAGTTTTAAGAGGTAAGTTACTACTTCAAGTTATATGTTATTGTTATATACAGATCTATTGTTTTATGGTTCAGATCTAATTTCTACTGTTTAGATCTGATTGCTTTGATCATTCTGGAATAAATTATTTTTTAGATCTAACTCAGAAATCTACCTATTGTTTAGATCTGTTTATCTTGCTTATTCAGAAATATATTTCTAGCTTAGATCTAGTCATTTTCAGATCCACTGTTGTACTTCATTCGTGTTCTAAGTTTGATTTAATTTTATACCATTGTTGTTCTATCTAACATAAAGCAAAAAAATATATTATTTTTCTTGTTTTCTTCCCTAATTCTAACAACAACTTATGAAATGTATGAAGCATTGAAGAATATGTTTGAGAGTAACAACACCCTCAGAGCTCTTACATTGAACGGCCAACTTCAAAATATCAAGATGACAAAAGGTGACAATGTTGCTATCTTCTTCATGAAGATGTCAGAGATCAAAGATCGGCTAGGTGCCATTGGAGAATTCATATCAGACAGAGAACTTGTCTTGACCACTCTCAATGCTCTTCCAAAACATTGTGAACCATTTCTTCAAAGTATTAGTCGTAGAGAACAACTACCTACTTTTGATTGTCTACGGACAGACTATACCTAGTAAGAAATCAGACTTATAGCTAGAGGAGTGGAAGACTCACCTCATGATGACAACCATACTCTTGCCCTTCATACAAAGAAAGGAGGAAGAAATAAAAGAAACTTCAGTCAAACATTCAAAGACAAGAAGACTTCATCAGCTTCAGGTTATGATCATAGAAAAGACATGTCAAAGATCCAGTGCTTCAGATGTGACAAGTATGGACACTTTGCGAGAAATTGTCCTACCAGGAAGAAAGGAAGACAATATGCTTCCACCGTTGACATTGATCCAGACCCACCTTAGAGAGATGAAGACATGAGAGATGAGGATTTCTTCCTCTAACCTTTCTCAGGAGGACCAAATGCAAGATTGAGCATGACTATAGACTAGGGTAAGTTTTGTACTACATTCCTTATTTGAGTTAATCATTAACCTGTAGTTGCTTGCATTTTGATAATGAAGGGTATTATCCCTGGTATGGGACCCCTCACGACTTGGACCATTATCCATGGTATGAGAGTCCAATTTTTCTTGATTGATTATTATCCTAGTACAAGAGGCCATTTTGGTTGTTATCCCAATGGGAGGCCATCTTGGTTATTATCCTAGTATGGAGGTCATCAAAGTACTGTAGAGGTAGTAGAGGACCTGAGAAGACATGAGATATCTCCAGGTTAACAACACAGAAAAAGGAAGATGTCTATCCTTCATACTTCAGAGGGAGTCACTTAACTCAGAGGGAGTCAAACTATTTGAGAAAAAGAAAGAAACAATACCTTCTCCCCCTTAAAGAGTTTAGAAGGAGACAACCATTGTTCTAGTTGATCCAGTTGATCCAGTTTCTCCAGTTGATGTTCCCAGAGACATTGCGGTAGTCCATAAAAGGCATGCCTGGGCTCGACAAACTTTGCAGGAGGCAGAGGAACATGCAGCTTCTCGAGGCACATTTCGAGAGAGAAAGAAACCAAAGAGATTTTCGAGTTATTTTTCAGCCATGAGTCACATCATTAATACTGAGCCTTCTTGTCATGGAGAAGCAGCAAGTCAGCAAGTAAGGCAAGATGCCATGACATAAGAATATCAGTCCATCTTGAAGAATGATGTGTGGGATATTGTTTCGAGACCAGAAGGGAAGTCTGTAGTGACTTCCAAGTTGATCTATAAGATCAAACATGTAGCTGATGGAAGTATCGAGAAGTACAAAGCGAGATTTGTGGCCAGAGGATTCTCACAGGTGGAGGAAATTGATTATGAAGAGACATTTGCTCCTGTAGCCCGATACACCTCCATTCATACTATCATTGCACTAGCTGCTTCCATAGGTTGGAAACTACATTAGATGGATGTAAAGACAACGTTTCTCAATGGTGAGATTGAGGAAGAAGTTTACATCGAGCAGCTAGAGGGATTCGTGATACATGACCAAGACAGACTCACTGGATAGCAGCAAAGCATGTATTGAGATATCTACAAGGCACAGTTGGATATGGCCCGAGATATGCCTCCAATGTAGACATGAGATTGCAGGGATATGCCGATGCAGATTTGGCAGAGCGCAGTGGACCGGAAGAACACATTTGGTTGTTGTTTTACCTTGGGATCTGCCATGGTTTCCTGGTGCAGCAGGAAACAAAGCTCTGTGGCTTTGAGTACCGTAAAAGCAGAGTATATAGCGTTGAGTGTGGCAGTCCGCGAAGCAGTGTGGCTTCGCAAGCTCTTGACAGATTTATTTGATCATGAGATGGATTCTACCATTATTCATTGTGTTAACCAGAGATGTGTGAAGCTCTATGAGAATCTTGTGTTTCACGATAAATTGAAACACATTGAGATAAAATATTATTATATCAGAGACATGGTGCAGAGGAAAGCAGTACACGTGAAGTACCTTCCTACACATGAGCAGATTGTAGGTATCTTCACCAAACCACTTGCCAGGACGAAGTTCGAGTACTTCCATGAGAGACTTGGCCTGGTGGAGAATGCCTCCCTAGCTGAGAGGGAGTGTTGATGATTGCAGCTTCGTGAGACATCCTCCAGGACACGTTCTCCTCTGAGACTGAGTTGAATCGACCTGAGAGGGAGCTTAGTGTTGGGCACACCCACGTGATGGGGCATTGTTCTCCTTTGTGTGCGAGTTGAGTCGTCCCCCAGTGGTTGGGGCATCCTTCTCCTCTGAAGAGTTGAGTTGTCCCCCTGTGGTTGGGTGTGTCCATGTGATGGGTGTATCGTTCTCCTCTGTATGAGAGATGAGACGATGTGGTACTCCAGATGATTCTGTTAAGTATGACGTCCCTATGGCTGAGCACAGGTGGACATGTCCCTAGTGGCTGAGCACCAGTGGACGCGTGGATCCCTTGCTATATTGTCTAAGTGTAAGATTTACCTGTAACCCTAATTGTAATGTAAAGGGTACAGGTCGGCCCCACCATATGTGAAAGATAATTAATGTTAATTGTTATAAGTAATTATTTTCTGAGTTATTGAGGTTGGCCCTGTTGTGCCAATAGACACCACTTTTGATGTGTCTAGTCTAGTCTAAATAAAGGTGATTTCCCCATTGAGGAAACACAAGTCACTTGTCATTTGGAAATTTCAGCAAGTACATTTCTAGGGCTGAAGTGCGCACCTCTCTTGGGCGCAAGTTTCAAGGTTGTAGAAGCACCCTCTTGTGTGCATTAGGGTTTTATGGTTGGTAGATCTTCTCTTGAGAATATAGCAAAGGATTGCTGGGTTTTCTTCCCTTGAGTAGAAGGGTTTCCCAAGATATTTCTTTTGTTCTTGTGCATGGTACTTCTTCTTGTGATCTTGGTTATTGCAACAATTGTGAATGGTGTAGCTGCATTTGTTTATGGTTCAAGTAAATGCTAAAATCCAAATAAGCCTCATGCTTGAGCCTAGCATAGTGCAAGTTCAACACCTTTCAAGTAAGAATAAATGAACACTGCGCTGACATTATGTTAATTTTTTAGTAGCATTGGACATGTACTTCCACGTGGGTTTGTGTATAACACGTGGGAGTCGTCCTTATTACCTCTCAGAACCTTAGGAGATTCACTTTATTAAGTGAATTTAATTTAATTAAATGTCGAAGTATTTGGCATTAGTAATTAAATTAAGTCCTAGTTGTTAGATCTAAACTAAACGTGAGATTAGTTCTCAGCCATTGATCACTTTAGGAGATCTAGGGTTTTGGACTTGGGGTAAACTCAAGGTTATAAAAGGTAGCCTATATGAGAGGATGAGACACAACAGATACACATAGAGTGAGAGAGTGAACTCTCATTGATTGGGTGGAGAAGGACATTCATCCAAGTGTGGAGGGGCAGGGGTCAAGGAAAGGACCAAAGGGGCAACAAGGGAGATGGTAGCCAACCAACAAGATGGAAGGACCGATCTTGAGGTTTGTAGGGCTTGGCTATCTGCTGTTTTGTATTCCTCAGGTGGCCATTTTCCTAGGACGGGAGCCCAGAATAATAATAATAAATCTCACAGAGTTGGTTTTTGCCTTCAGGGTTTTTCCAGGGGTGTTTACCCATAAATCTTTGTGCAATGTGTTTGGTTTCATTTTTTTGCTTCCACTGATTAATTCATTAATAACCTAGCTGTGCATTTAATAAATAAAGTGATTTTATTTGGATCTAAGTGTCGGTTGCTAGGCCCAGAAAATTAACGCATTAGACATAACCAAATAAAAAGATTAGCTTTAGCCGAACACTCTCAAGACACAGGGCACCACATATGCATTGAAGATACCAAAATCATTGCCAAACTAGAACATAACGGGAAAAGGAAAATATGGGAGGCCATAGAAATTGAGCTAAATCGAAACAATTTGAATAGAGATGATGGTTTAAAGATGAATGAAGCTTGGAAGCCCATCCTACACAATCTCAAGATTAATGATAATAATAATAATCCAAGCAATTAACATATGGTTGGAACTTGGCAGTAAAAAGTTTGACCTGCATTATAGATTGGATTACTATTTATTATCCAAAAAAGATTTGCTAACTAGTGAGCTAAACAAACTCTTCAAAGTTCAGGATGATCCCAGCTTTGGGATTGAAATTTGAAATGTCGAGTTTACTAAAACCTAACGCAATTTTCCTTTGTTTTATCATAATTGCTATTGCGTAAAACACGAATAGAAAACTTCTTATCAACAAGACATTTGTATAACTCATCATGTCTCTTTCCTTTTCAAATCAACATATAAATAACTGGAGCTTGTTCTTAGGAGCTTTCTTTGGGGCAAATAGGGGGGGACAAAGGGGCTTCCTTTGGTGGCTTGGGACAAATGTGCCTTACCTCACCATCAAGGGGTTTTGGGCTTCCTCGACTTAAAATCTCAAAGGGTGGCCCTTGCTAGAAAATGGGTGATACAAGTATTGGCAAGGGATGCCCCTTGGAAACTATTAGTGTGCCACCTAATTTATCATGCTTAGCATATTAGAGGGATTATGGGGCTTTTTCAAATTTGTGACATTATTGGTAATGCGAAGGAATTGGTGATTTCAGGTTCGGGTCCACTCAAAAGGTTGTAGGTGGCATGGCAGACGATCTCTAGCTTTCTTTGTTGGTAGTTCAAGGGACCTCATGAAACTTGGGATCCAACATCCCAACCAATCTAGTCGTTCTTTACGAGGTCAAATTGGATTCTCACCAAAATTTGTAGGTAAAAGGTTGGGTAGGAAGGGCTTGTTTCTTTGGAAGGACTTGTGGAATCAAGATACCTAGCAGTGGCACATGTGGAGGACTCTAAACTGCACTAAAAAACTAATTGGTGCTGACAAGGTTGTTTTAGAGGGTCTGGGCCATATGATAAGAAAGTTGTTTATATAAAATACAAATGCATGGGGAAGCCCAATATTGAGGGATTGGATATGGGGGAGTGGGAATCCTTTTCATATCTATGAGACAAAAGATCGTTATGAGTTGATTGGCACGTATCTGCTGTTTGTACATTGGGGGCTTGGTGATATAGTGGTGCGATGACTGAGGAGGTGTCATACCATTTGGAAAGCTAGTGCTTCCTTCAAATATAAAGTTTGGGGGTTGCTTCTGCTTCATCAAGGTTTGGTTGTCAAGATTAGGGTTCAAAGAGTTGGTATTACTAATTCGACATGAGTGATGCAGTAGGGATGATATAATTCAACATGTTTTTTGGAAATGTTAGATTGACAAAATTTTCTCGGGATGGTTTTAGGTTGAATTTAATTCCCTTTTTGTAGCCCCACTCTCATGGAAGAGGCCCCTCCTAGGGGACACTTGAAATGTCAAGGACAATTGCAAATTGCTTTGGCTTACAATTCAATTGGTTGTAATTGGCGTTTTACAGAAACATTGTTTTTAAGTTACATTCAACGAGGATCCTTAGTCCCTTACTTCAGGGGAATTGAGGTGCTTTAAGCTAGAGTTGCCTTTGCTCTTGAGAGGTTGAGTTTAATTCCCTTTTTGTAGCCCCACTCTCATGGAAGGGGCCCCTCCTAGGGGACACTTGGAATGTCAAGGACAACTGCAAATTGCTTTGGCTTGCAATTCAATTGGTTGTAATTGGCATTTTACGGAAACATTGTTGTTAAGTTACATAATACATTCAATGAGGATCCTTAGTCCCTTACTTCAGGGGAATTGAGGTGTGTTGTCGCCCTAATGCACACTTGCAAACGTGAGCTAAGTCCGGCTCACTTAGTGTGCCCTCGGAGACACAATGTCTAAGTCCCTGCCCACACTGTCACCTTGACAGGAACTTCTTCCGTCTAGGCTTACTCCTAGGGAAGCCAAGGGGGGTTGTCCCTAAGTTACTAAGTTAATTTTAATTACAGTTCTAGGAGTTATTTTCAATTCGTTATAGGCCAAGGGGAAAACTAGCCTATATGACAAGCAACAATGCAGATGCAAGTCTAATTCTAAATGTTAAGCAGCCCTTTCCCTAAGTCAACTAAGGACTAGTGCCTAAGGTTGGGCAATGGGGTCAAATATGTTTAAGGGTTGTTCGTTACAACAAATATTACAATCAAATCAAATTACCCAAACCCCAAAGTATTAGAGATACTTACAAGATTATACAAATTTACAATAAATGAGAGATACAAAGATATACAATAGTTACAAGATAAACAA
>JZKD02S1668408.1:390926-405140 GCA_000966675.3 Picea glauca
TAAATAGAAAGAGCTCCCCATCGAGGTGACAGTGGGTGGGGAAGCTCCTGTTACGCTGGTTTCAAGCCCTGACTCAAGCTCTTGGACCTTTCCTACAAACCGTGCGATAACAGGGCGCATCCAGTGTCCCAAGAGGTGCACAAACCCCCCAAGGGTCCAGATCCAGTGCCTTGGAGACCAGATTCGATATCTGAGACTCATCCATTTCAGTCTAGAGGCTTGGGCGCTTCTATTGGAGCCATTTTCAGCGAATTCTGACGGTCTATTCTTCCGGATGAGTTTTCTAGTTGGTAGTGGTTACCGTACTTCTCCAGAATCACATATTTTTGTCGATCTATCCGTGCATGCATCAGATCTGCCATCATCTTCTGATCACGGGTATTTTTATGCTATTTGCTTGTATTCCAATGATGATCCATGAAATCTAGCCGACGTTTATATTCTATATTTCCAGTAGGCGATTGTATTTCCATGCTTGAACCGTATAATACATGATATTGGGCAGTTGATGTTCTTTATTTCTGCATGCGTCCTTTATATGCTGTTAAAACCATAAATATGCAACATGCACATGCAATAACCCACATGCACATGCAATAACCATCAAGATCTCAGACATACAACTGAAACGCATCCATAAACCCCCCAGTGTATCAGATCTGCAAGACAGAACAATAGATTAGTAGCAAATATCTTGATCAGCGGGATCAGGGATATTTCCCTCCACCTTGTGATATAGTCGCTAGGCTTGTAAAGTAGCTTAAATTTTTTTACCCACCTTTGTCACAAAATCGGTAGGCTTTGTCCTCTACATTGTGCCAAAGTTGTGCGGTTAAGTTTGTTCATTGTTGTTTATTTTTATGCTATTTATTTATTGTTTTCCCACACCTTGCATTTGAGTGGCTATGCTATCCTGCAATATCGTGCTGGCTAGTGCTCAAAGTTTCATTTTTGCAAAGTAAATAAAATTTACCCCGCCTTTGCTCCGTATTCCCTCCCCTTGCCACTGTGGATTTTGGGTAATAAGAAAGGGCAAAGGATTGAGTGGTTAGTTTAATTAGGCACTCATTTTCCATTATTGTTTGGCCACTAAAATAAGGTGACTTGTGGAGGCTAGAAGGGGTTGAAGTCGGGGATAGTTTCATGCCACTAAGTGTCCTCCTTGTTGAGCGCCCAAGCACTTTGGACTTGACTTGTGGAGCTAGGGGAGAACCTTGTTGTTCTCTTGTTGAGCACCCAACATTTCTTCTTGGCTAAGGGATAAGGACTTGGGGTAGTCACATAGCCTAGGTTTGGAATAATTCTCATCTAATTCCCCCCTAAGTCAAAGAGAGACCTAAAAAATCTACTAAAAGCAACCTACACAATTGCACAACATTTACATTTCATTGCAATTTCCATTTCAACAATTTATTTTCAAGTATTCACATTCCATTTATTTTCTACAAGTTATTCACATTATTCTTTATTTCTTATTCAAACATTCTTTAATTCTTTGAGAAATAATTGTTTATATGTAAAGTTATTTTGTGAATTGTTATCCCCTACCCTAGGGATAACTAAGGAGATCATGTCTCGAGGCCCACAGGTCCAAGACATGGAGTGTCGAGAGCCGGATGACTTGAGCATGGCCCCGGAGGGCCCCTCTTTTCTTCAGTGCAACCCATTTATCAACAACAACAACATCCATCCCACCAGCGTGGTCCTGAAGTAGCAGTAAGTCTTGCCCCATGAGGTAATGAGTCCGGGTATCACGGTATGTGTCACTCTGATTATTGAAGTACTTGAATATGTTGCATTGAATTCTCCTTCATTTCATAACGTTTGCTTGGAAATTATGCTCTTTAACTTGTTCATACCTGGAAGGGTGACATGATGCCCTAGTAAGTTGATCTCCCTTTAGGATGGGTTGCCACTGGGTGGGTTTGTGAAAGGTCATCGTCCGTTCCCTCCATACTTACCACTTTCCATCTTTATTCCTCTCATCTCCCCCTGCCTTTGTTTGGGCATTGGGATTTTCCACACTAGGAAGGGTTGTACCTTGTCTTGTGGGAAGAAGGGGCTAAAGGCCCAGAGGGTAAAAGTAGCTGGCAAGAGTTAAAAGCCAAAGATGAAACTTTTGAGATGCTTCGCCCAGGGATTCTCGAGAAAGCAGTAAAAAACTTCCCAGTAAGAAAGGGGAACCCATAAGAAAAACAAACACTCAAGGTATTAGTTGGTGAATGGGAGGTCTCATCATGAGCCGACCTATTATGACCATGGGCATGTAGCGGTATGACATTACCATCTATCTGGTCACCAAACCAGGGTAGTGGCTCTTGGTGGCATAGCCAAGAGAAAGGGGGTATCATCACGAGCCAAACTTTTCATCTCCGTGAAATGCTTGTGTATTACGCTGTCACTTCTGGTCACCAAGCCAAGACAGTGTCCCTCAACTCTTCCCTTGAAGCATAAAAACAAAAGATCAAAAACAATGAAGTTAAGAATAAAAGGCAATGAATGGGCTAGGAAACAATGGCATCTATGACAAGGTGCATCTTGCCCTCTACAAAGGCACCCACAGGGAAGATTTACATTTCCCTGTTATCATTGCACCCCATGCCCAAACACTACCCCACACCACCTCTTACACTTACATGACCTGGATTGGTTCTCACTTGGGAAACACACCAAACCTAAGGAGGATTAGCCCAATGGGACACCCTGTGACCTTCTCCAAACTTGACTTGTTAGATTGCATAACGTCTTTGAGCATTTCTCTGGGTAAAGGGGGGTTTGATGCACATGTTTGGGTAATTTAATTATTGGATGTGATTTACATGTTATGATCCCTGTGACTTATGAACCCTTGGAGGGCGTACTTGTTGTTGCTGTAGGACCTTGCCGGGTGGGCAGGTACACATGGGGGAATGATTAGCTCGGACCTTCATGGGGCTGAAAGCCCACAAATGGATGCTGTAACCCCAGCCAGGGGCAAGAAGACATTAGAGATTTGCACCAGGAAGAAAGAAGGACGTCACCTTGGAGGTACCCTGGCAGACCTAGACCTAGGGGGATCTTTCTTTTCCACCTGGACGTTGACCTTTGAGAGCCCATGACGTCACCATCATGACCTTGCATGTCATCCAGAGCTAGGGTTTGCATTTTGAGGGTAGTTGTGAGCTAGTTGGCACATGTGGGCATCATCCAGGGCCTTTGGAGGCCAAACGTTGAACATCTGGAGCCCAACTTTCCACCTTAGGGGCTCAACGTCACCCTAGAAGGGCATGACATCACTCTTGGAAGTGTTTTTAGATGCTAATTAATTTTATTTATGTCTAATTTGAATTTATTTGTAAATTGGCAGGTCGGCCTTTATTTGACCTGAAATTAATTAAAGGTCACCAGTTTTGTATAAATAAACATAAAGTACATTCATTTTTAGGATCACAACTCCTCACACCAGAGGAGAGGTCTGAAATTTTCGCCTTAGCAGGGCTATTGGCTGAAATTGTGAGGCACACTCTTATATAAGGCTGTTTTTTTGCAAGTGGATCAATCTTGGAAGCTTTTATGGTGATCTTGCATGGTATTTTCATGATTATTCTTGGTGCAAGTAGGTAAAATCTGCATTTTTGTCATTTATTGAATGGTTTATGTATGGTTTTATTTGCTCATACAAGATTATGAGATTGCATGGTATACTTAATGCTTGAAGTAAAGAACTTAATTTGCTACTTTCTTACTTTCTATTTGCCAAACTTTTCATTGAATTGATCTAGTAACTAGTGAAACCCTAGAGCCCTAGTTTCCTAGCACTTGAAGGTTTTGACCTAGTTATATTTGCCTAAGTTCTTATCCCATAAAAATCCTAAGGAGAGAAAGGTTCTAGGGCCTAGAATTGCCTACACCCTAGTATCTTGTTTTCTTGAGGAAAATGCATAGGGGGACTTAAGTTACTACTTCTTCTATGCATTCCTCTTGGACTTTTGTGCACTATCAAAATTGATTTGCAGCCTTAAAAGAAGCCATCCACTTGACTGCATAAGCCCTAGAACTAGTATCTTGTTTTCTTGAGGAAAATGCATAGGGGGACTTAAGTTACTACTTCTTCTATGCATTCCTCTTGGACTTTTGTGCACTATCAAAATTGATTTGAAGCCTTAAAAGAAGCCATCCACTTGACTGCATAAGCCCTAGAAGGCACTAGTTCTAGCCTCTCTCTTATTGAAGGATTGATTAAACACTCAAGCTCTCTTCCTTGAAGCTTTTGCTAACTTTACTAACCCTAAACTAGACTAATTCATTAACTAACTTGCTGCTGTTGGAAATCATTGCTACAACCATACAAATTCATGCTAAATTGCCGCATTCACCTACATAACTCACACTTAGCTCATTTGGAAATCACTTGTGACAATTGCCAATCAATCTACTAGATAAATGCTGAGTTTGCATGGTGTTTTCTTGCAATTTTGAGCACTAGAATTTGCTGCTGTTACAAAAGATTTCTACAGCCATCTAACTGCAGCAAATTCTTTGCAAAAGTGATATTAAATGCTAGCTAAACATTGCCAACTTTGCTTGTGACAATTTATTATCAATTTGCCTAGTCAAAGTTATGTTTTCTTGTCCTTTTCAAGCAATTTCAAGGCATAATTCTTGTGGCTGTTACAAAAGACTCATTGCTGTTATAAACTGTTACATTGTTGCAACTTTACATCAGCTAGCCCATTTTTTGAAGGTTCACGGTCTTGAGAAGCACTAACATCATATTTTGTACTTGAAAGCTGCCATATTTTCTTTGTTGTCTTGTTTTGGGTAGGTACACTCCTTTTTTAACCGTTGCTTCATCCCTTAAAGACCTTAAGAACCTTTAGAATTAAGTGACCAGTGAGAGGGGGGTTTTCTTTCATCCTTGCCTTAGTCTTATCAGCCCTTTAGGTCACTGAGGACGTCTCCCCTGGGTAACTTTGATATACTCCTAAATAGAAATCGGTTTCCTATTAAGGTGACAGTGATAGGTCACCCCCTGTTACGCCAATCTTGCATTCACTTGCCTTGGGCTTTGAGCAAGTACAGATTGTCTATGCCATCCTGCAATATCGTGCTGGCTAGTGCTCAAAGTTTCATTTTTGCAAAGTAAATAAAATTTACCCCGCCTTTGCTCCGTATTCCCTCCCCTTTCCACTTTGTGGATTTTGGGTAATAAGAAAGGGCAAAGGATTGAGTGGTTAGTTTAATTAGGCACTCATTTTCCATTATTGTTTGGCCACTAAAATAAGGTGACTTGTGGAGGCTAGAAGGGGTTTAAGCCGGGGACAATTTCACAACACTAAGTGTTCTCCTTGTTGAGTGCCCAAGCACTTTGGACTTGACCTGTGGAGCTAGGTGAGAACCTTGTTGTTCTATTGTTGAGCACCCAACATTTCCTCTTGGTTAAGGGATAAGGACTTGGGGTAGTCACATAACCTAGGTTTGGAATAATTCTCATCTAATTCCCCCCTAAGTCAAAGAGAGACCTAAAAAATCTACTAAAAACAACCTGCACAATTGCACAACATTTACATTTCATTGCAATTTTCATTTCAACAATTTGTTTTCAAGTATTCACATTCCATTTATTTTCTGCAAGTTATTCACATTATTCTTTATTTCTTATTCAAACATTCTTTAATTCTTTGGGAAATAATTGTTTATATTTAAAGTTATTTTGTGAATCATTGTGTGGATAAATTTATTCTTTTATTTCAAGTTGTAAAGGTAACTTTTTTGTGAATATTTGTTCAATTAGTGGAATTTAATAATCTTTAGGCACTAGTCTAATTGTTTATAAAATAAAGGTTTGCTTGTCATTGAAAGATTTCATATTGCATTGGTTGATTGCCATTGGGTTGGGTCTCCCTAATCAACAAATTAATTAACTCCTAGAAAATTTAATAAACCTTCACATAGTTTAATATGGTCTACTCCCCTTGGCTTCCTTAGGAGTGAGCTTAGATGGAAGGAGTCCAGATTGAGGTTACAGTGGGTTTGGATTCAGGTTTGTACCTCCAAGGACACACCAAGTGGGTTGGAGACTTCTGCACATTAGCAGGTGTGTATTAGGCGGCAACAAAACCTAAATTGTTGCTAATGCTCAATGATTGCAACTATAATTGTTGCTAATGCTCAATGATTCCTTTAAATTTATATTAGAATTGAGAGCCATGATTATTTTAAAACCGTATGTCATCTATACATGTAGATCTACCTAGGAATTTAGAAGAGTGTTAGGGTTGCTAGCTTTTGAGTATTTGTGGATAGAGATATTTTGTAGTTTGTTACTTCAGACCTTTTTTTAATTCTTTAAATTATGTCCTTATTATCTTCATCTAGAGGTGTTTTGGTCTAAGAATTTGTTTATACTTTACCTTGGCTCTCGCTCTATTGGTCAAGGAACAATGAAGAACTGTTTTGGTCAAGGGGCTCACATTGTATGCCAAGAACAAATGATTAGATGTCTATCCAATTGACAGAGTCCAGACTCTTGATAAGATTGCCATATGGTTGGTTGACCCAAGTTTTTATCTTGTTTTCTTACCAATCTATGATTATCTTCAATTTTTCCTCGCAATAACATTGATGTCTTGATTACTTTTTGTTGTTTTCAATCAGGTTATTCATACTGAAGGAAATATTGGGCAATCAAAAGTGAAGTCTGCAGCTGAAGCATGTCGTGCGTGCGTGGACCTCCATTTCCTTACAACCTAAGTTTTCCAAAGGATAGATTGTTTGCTTTTGGTTTCTTTGATGTTATAGTTGAACCATTGAAATATGAAATAACACTCTCTCTCTCTCTCTATATATATATGACATATGTATGTATATATGCATATATGTATATAATGTACTTTTCTCTTATCTCTCTTGGTTTTGGTCACAATAATTATCTGAGTCATGACCCAACTTTGCTAGAAGATGTTTGTTAATATAGTTTGTATTTGCAGGATTAATTCTACTCTCAAAATTGTGGAATACATTGATGCACTGACGACAGCAAATGCTTTGGACATTGTTAGCAAGTATCCTTATTAGTTTCATTGATGTAACAGAATCACTTAAAGTAACTTAATGGTGTGGATTTGCAATTTTCCAATTAATTTTTATGCTGTACTATGTGAAAAAAACAAATGCACAAAGAACTTTGCGTCTTGCTTTTCTCGCCTTTTTAGGGTCTTCCCATGAATTAATTATAGGCAGTTGAAGATAGGCAGGTTTGTTTGCTTCATCTAGTTTTATTTTTATATACTGATATTAAGGATTCTGTTGAGCAAGATTGTGGCAATCTTTGAAGGCTCTCTAGATTTTTAGTTTTGTAACTTTGAATAATATTATTCTTTATATGTTGCTTAACACTATTGCTTAAGATATGACATAGTGGTGGATGCAACCGACAATGTATCAACTCGGTACTTGATCAATGATTGTTGTGTGATTTTAGGAAAGGCATGTAAACTTTCTTGCTGCTATTTATTTTCCCCAGCTTTTGTTAGACCAAATCATACCAAATGGACTTTAACTAAATAATTTGCCAATTACACTAAACATTTTTGATATTTATTTTTTCATGGTTGGTTTAGTGTAAGGTAAGGAAAAATAATCTAATACATGAGTATATTTAGTGAACACAATTCTGAATTTTGATTAAATTTGTAGCTCATATGTACAATAAGAAACTTAGTTGCATATGATAAACTTGGTGATAAGGAAATGCATTACATTATGAAAAATATTTGTTTTACATTTAGTTTTAAGTCTAACCCAGGGTAGATTCAAGAGGACACATGTTCCATTATAGCAGGATATTTATATTATAGTTTGCACCAAGTCTACGTAGGTGTTAGTCCTTGTACATTAGTTAGTCCTGTTGTCATTAAAATTATCTTTCCCAAGTGTAAAAGGGCCTAAGTAGGTGCATTAAAGTCTAGCAGCTGCAACTACTTATATATTTTGTATTATAAATATATGTATGTTCGTTTGAATAGAAGCAAAATAAAGAATCAAGTTTTCATATGATTGCATATTCTCTTTTCTGGTGATCGGTTTGTTTTCCTCTTGATTTGCAACATTTTGATTTATTGGGTTGCCTCTTGCATTTGCTATCTATCTCCTTGTTCATCTTTGAGTTTTTCTCTTAGCTTCTGCCTTGCATAATGCCAAATTAGTTATATCTTTTAAAGGATAGAAATAAATCTTCTTTGCTAGCATGTTATTCCTAGGTGCTCAAGAGTGATAAATCAAGGGTCTGGTCAAAATATTTACACCTTCAGAGTGTGCACCATTATGTCCATATGTTTGTCCCTCCACTACCTTTCTCCAGGGTCAACATAGATGATCCTAAACCAATGCACGCTTTCTGCTACTACTATTAAATGTGAAGTCGAATGTCTCTACTTGATAAAGCCTTGAGTTGGCATTTTTAGAGAGTTTGTACCCCCCACTACCCCAAAAACAAGAGACATCCAGGAGACATCCCTGACATTCCTCAATGGACAAGGGATGTCTGGACGTCCCCTATCCATGGGACATTAAATTGTGCCAAAACAAGCTTATTCTGGTGCCACTTTTGGCCAATGTGGTCCTGGTTTAAGCAGTCTCGACCAATAAAATAAAAAAGAACACAAACAACTAAAAAGATTAAAAAATTGAACCATAACCTTAGCCCACTAATATACAAAGATCTCACAAAAATCTTAAACTCATTTTTACTTGTTTTTTAGGCAAAAGCATTGCTGTTGCTTGTCTGCGAAGCACAGAAAAGAAGCAACAACCTATGTGCAACTGTAATTTCACTTTGGAGCTTGCAAATTATCCACTCACAAACTTTGGAAACAACGATTTGTTTATAGAGTTTGAAAGGATACCAATGAAGATTCACGCAAGAAACTAGTCTATTGATGAAATTTTGAGGGTATGCAGCCTCAATCTTTAGACCGAGAGATTATTCATCTACCTATAGGTTCTTTTGAATATTTTCTTGGCATTTTTAAGTTATTATCATTTTGGACTGTTTCCCCCTCATATGGTACGAGGAGATTGTGATCACCTATTTGGGAAACTAGTACCAGAGCCACTCTTCCAGTGGCATGACGTTCCAGTTCACATTTGTTGTGAGCACTCCTGCTTGGTCATTCAGACATAGATTGATGACTACCTTCCAGACTTCTACTACACGATGGTTTCATTTCACACAGTGGATTTGCTCAGTCGAATCCATGATGGTATATCAGCTTGTTAGTTATCTTGCACACATGTCGATTATCTTGCACATACAGAGGGTACACTATGGTTTAGTACACATGGCAATGCCAACTCACTTCATTGCTTTAGTTGCTTTACTATGGTTTCGTGTATTGATTTTTGCTCAGAATTGGTGATATTGTTTCTTATATGGTCATGACCATGGTAAATATTAGGTGTAATCTAATAACACATCATAACACTCAAAATTTTATCTTTTGCTTCGTTGTACCATGGGGAACATAATTTTCCTTTAGATAAGTGTCATCATCTTTTGAGTCAAGTTGTACTACTAGAGACCTATGTAGTTGTTCATATCCCCTAACCATCTTACACATCCTTTCATCTTCCCATTCACGTCCATACACATTCATCATATTCCCGGTTATGGTTGACTTATCATATTCCATACAACAGGGTCCAAAACAAAGCAAAGAAGATCCCATGTATGAAGAAGCCTAAACAAATCAAAAGAGCTAAAAAAGGCTCAAGGTGAAGAGCAATGAAAGAAAACAGTCAAAAGTATAAAGCTTGAGCCATGCCACCTTGCTAAAGAACCCATCTCCCCCTAGTCCTTAGCTCCAAAAAGATAAATATAAAGAAAAAAGGGACTAAGCGAATAAAGAAAAATAAAAGAAAGGGGTTGGAAACAAAAGAGACACAAGGAATGGTAACTCAATGCTAAGCGCTTCCTCCTAAAGGCATTCATGTGGAATAAAATGAAGACTCATAGCTCTTGAAAGCTAGTTGAAGAGGACCTATACATCAAATATGTGGCTATAAGGGTCAATTCATGAAGTTCACCTTTCTCTTAACATCACATCCATCACATCACATACTCCTAACTGAATATCCTAGGAAATACCTCTTGGTATTAGGAATTGTTACATGTTATAGAGGTTAAGGTTGTCCCTACCATGGTAAAACTTAGGCAAATTATAAAAATTAAATAATGTTATGGTGTAGTTAAAGGATGTCACTTGATGTGCACTACCTAATGACATGTATATTGAGGCATGACTCACCACTATGTGTGGCTGCCTTGCATTGGGATCCATGTACTTGCATCTATGCCTCGAGATATGTACTGGCCATGAGATTTGTGTACTTGCATTGGGATCTGTGACACTGCATTGGTATCTGTGTACTTGCATTCAGATACATATACCTACCTTGGGAGTTGTGACATCGTGCTTAGGGCATTGTGACTGCATTGGGTATTGTGACAAAGGTTCCACATCATCAATTGTATACGTGTGAGCCTTCCTCATGAGGTCGACTTGATTTTGGTTCATGGACACATCATCATCTTGACACATGTGCCTCCTAGAGCATCTTTTGAGGGGATGCGGAGCATCTTGAGGGAGAGCACCCACTCTCTTGGCATATTCTCTCACACATGTGAGTTGGTTATGGTTGTTACAACACATTTCTTGGAGAGTGATCGCATTTATTGGCATTTATTGCCTTAGATCCTCCTTAGATCCACCTTAGATCCTCCACTCCATTGCCTCAGTTCTGCTTCAGATCGGCCTCGGATGATTAGGTTAACCAAAGATTAGGTTCCGCCTCAGATTCACTTCAGATCTGCTCCATCTAATTTTCCATTGCCTCAGATATGCCTTAGATCCTTCCCTCCATTGCCTCCAATGAATATTATTATCAATATCATCATAATTATTATTACTATTATTTATGTTTGTCACAAATAATGATTCTATTGTTCACATGTATAAGTCACTAAGATAAAATGCACTAATTTGTGGCTGGCAGTTAGTTTGTTTGGGCTCTGTGTAAGCTCCAACTAATATTGATAGTAGATAGATTGTAGCTAGTTGCATTGCATCTAACGTGAAATTCACTTTCCCGTCACACAAGTGTGTGCTCTGTACTTTGCAAAATTATGATGATTGTGAGGGGTGTGGTTGGTTTGGCTAGAAATATGCTGATGATACCTTAGTAGTTGTTCAAAGAATAAGTTGTCTAATATATTCTCTTCATGATGCCAATAGAGGTATGCAATTCGTTTTGATGTAATAATGATCATTATCTTTATATCCTGCCTATTTTCTAGTCATTTATTGTGCACACAACTATATTCAATCCTAGAGAAAGGAGAATGTGGCAACACTCTAAATCACAAGTACAATAATTAAGATTTTTAATATATTTAAGAATTAACATTTTAGGAGGATATGGCATATATTAACCAGTTTTCATCCTAAAACACGGTTGATTTTACTTATATATTCACTTTACTTTGATGACAGCCTCTTGTATCAGGAGCAGCTTTGGGCTTAGAGGGGCAGGTATCCTCATTTAGAGAAACTAATGTCCTTTTTCCATTTGTTTATATCGATGTATGAGCTAGACTAATAATAATTGCTTCATTTATGTTCATGAATAAGAATTTAGAATAGTGATTTGGTTTTCATTATAATAGGTAAAAGAGAGCTTAGTTAAATGACTATCAGGTCAACTCTAATGCAATTCTTGTTGATGGTGAGTTTCAGCTTACTGTTTACCATCAAAATCAGGGGCCATGTTATCGATGCTTGTTTCCTACACCGCCACCAATGGATGCATGTCAGCGTTGCTCCGATAATGGAGTACTTGGAGTAGGTAAAACTCCTTTTCATTAAGATGCCATGTACAATTGATAATGTTTCTCTTTGAACTAATAAAAATAGTACCATCAATGCCTTTATAGTCAAAGGTGTGTAAAACTAGGCAGCGTTCCATGAATAAAAAATAAAAAGTAATTCAAATTCCCCAAAGAGGGACATTCAATTTTATAGGTCACAAATGACCTTTCATTTCATTTCCTCACTTGACGCCTATATTGCCTATGTGTCAAGCATCTATCTTATTCAGTTGACATCCTTACACGTCTCATAAAACGAGTAACCCATGTTATATTCTCACACCTTCCCTTAGCATGAAAATCTGCCCTCCCTCTCCCTCTTTAATCATATTACCAAATGTACATCTTTTACAAAGAAGAAGAAACAAACAAGAAGAATCACAACACTTGGACTATCTACGGCTTCTCTCCTTGAGACACAACTGGAACAACTATGAAGTTGCCATCACCCTTTGGTACCATGATGCTGAATGTAGAGTCCACCTAAACAATTATCCATATCACTCCATCTAGTTTTCATCACCTGCATATTGAAGGCGAAATCATGGCTTTGTACTAGTGCCACAAAGTCACCTAGACAACCGACCATTCCAAACATCACCTCTAAAAAGTCCCCCTGTTTGGAGACCATGTCTTATAGGATATGTGTTATCACACATTCCTGTCCTGCAAAATGTAAATGGAGTCTGGATAACTACAGGAAACAAACCACTGTAACCATGCTGGATTTCTCTCACTTTGAAGTTGGTGCATGCCAACTTCAGTGGGGTATTCCTAAATGATCTAAGGGGTCAATTGCAAATCAACAATGATTAGTGGTATGTCAAATCGATAAAATATGTTGTTGTTTTGTGTAAAATATGTGAGTAAATTCTACTAACAACAAGCAGAAATCACTCTAAAAATCCGGAAAAACACACAGAAATGACTGCAGAAAAATACTAATTAAAGCTGGGTGCACAAATCAATGCAGAATCACACTGAAAACTATTAATTACTGTGTGAAAACAGATATGACAGCAAGCTGTTCCCGCCATTTTCTATTATGAAAAACATGAATTAAAGAACTGAAACACATGAATTGAAGACCTGTTTTTATATTTTATATATTTATTATGCACGCAAATTGAGAAAGAGGTATAACTCCTTAGGAGCATTGTCAATCCAGATCCCATCCCAGCAGTCAGATGAGATCACCTAGGCCCCAGTGGTGGTTGACCTCTTCCAGGCAGCAGCACAGTATGTAGTCCAGATCCTCCTCTAGGTCCTCCTCTGGACAATCTTCTATCTTGAGTTTTCTCCACTCGGCCTCTGATGTTAAGGTAGCTAACTCTAGCTGATCTTGATTTGCTGGCCTTTTGGGCACATCCATATTTTGGATCCATGTGCATTGTATGTCCTTTCAGATCTGCTCTCCACTTTTAGAGTTTTAGCTCTCATGCTTTAGCTTAGATCAACACTTCACTTTATGCATCTTGCTTTTATATGAGCCATTTTTGACCTTCTGCTTTGTATCGACATCATTGTAGTTGGCAGTCCTACCGACCTACTTCAGTGGTCACTAGTTGGACATTAGTAAAATTATCTTATCTTATCTTATCTGCAATAAATGCCAAAAATCAGCAAATCAAGCTTGCTTTTGTTTGATAGAAAATAAGAAAATGAATGAAATCAACTAATATATATTATCTATATGCCTAAGAACACAAATAGAGTAAAATTAAATAAGTTTGTTTTGAATGATTAAAGTAACCAAATAAATTGACTAGTGCCTTATATGGAGTCGAATAATGAATGAAATAAAGCAAGTAGGGAAAATGAATGTTATTTGATGCTTACTACTCAATTTCCTATCAAGCATGCAATAAAAGCAAGAGTCTAAGAACGATAAAATTTCTTCTACAATTGGTCACTTGGGAGGCATATGTAGAGCATGCACAATGCGATGTGTGATAGGTTTAGAACCTATTGTGGAATCAATGATTGAATCCAGGCTTATAGTTGATGGGAGTGTTGTAGAGTATGGGGACATGGTTATTGGATTCCCCAAGGAGAGGGGGTTGGCCTTGATGTTACTGTTGTTTTAGGATTCTCTCAGAAAGAGGGAGGTGACCTTGTTGAGGTTGATGCTTCAATTATCAGAGGTTTTGAGGAGCATGTGCAAGATACCCATAATTACAGGTTATTGATAGTTTTGTCCTGTTATCCCCGATATCTAGGGATAACTAGGAGATCATGTCTCGAGGCCCACATGGTCCTAGACATGGAGTACGAGAGCAGGAGCTACCTGAGCATGGTCCTGGAGGACC
>JZKD02S1668408.1:405150-425094 GCA_000966675.3 Picea glauca
AGGACGAAGTGTAACCCCTCAAATAGGTCATCCTAATCGCCGGACTAGGGGAGTGGGATGAATGTATGGGAGATAAGATGTAGAGTGATAGTATGGTGGTAGTGGACGATGGCTCTGCAAATCCCCCCTGGTGGCTAACCAAAACCCATAAATACAAGCTTGCTAGGGTACCCCGTTAATCCCCTCAACAATGGTCAAGTGGACTAGTGTAAGATCCAAGCAGTTATCAGAAATGTAAGGAACCTGATGCATATATAAGAAAGTTATAATGATCAAACATGACACATACCATGATACCTTGGACCAATTACCTCATGGAGCAAGAGTCTTTTCTGATGCAAGTCCAAGCTGATGGTGATGGAAGCTGCTGCTGCTAACAGGACAAGTCTGGCGAAGAAGAAGAAGGATGGGCCCTCCAGGGCCATGCTCAGGTCAATCCTGCTCTCGGTACTCCATGTCTAGGACTTGTGGGCCTCGAGACATGATCTCCTAGTTATCCCTAGAGAACGGGGATAACAAGCCTAACAGGCCACAAGCCTTAGGTAACTCCATGGAAAGTGCTTTCTCCTTTGCACTTGCATTATTTCCATACCAGAGAAAAGATAGCAGAACAACGTCACCTTCTAGCTGGGTTTTCACCCGTAAGGGTTTCCCAGAGCAAATCTTTGTGTTATTTTATGGATGGTGTGTGATTGCATTTTAGTGTTCTCTATTTTCCGCACTTTATCTATTTCAAGCATAAGTAGAAAGTCAGTGACCAAATATTCTGGAATCTAAAGGAATTTAACCTTCATATTGTAGATTTCAGTTTTATTTATCATATGTGTTGTGACAAATTGTTCTAGTGGAATATCCATGGAAGTTTACGAATCATTACTTGTAGCTTGTTTCCTTGCGTTTTGAACCCATAGATCATACTTTATTTTTCTATCCCAACCCTCTTTATTATAACCCACTACTTTCTTGATGATAGCCATTAAATTCTTGTTGCTTGATTATACTAAACCATTTCCCTGTGGGTAGTATTTGGATGAGTGGGATAGGACAATGCCATAATGGAAGAAAAAGGTTAATAATTCCATTGAACTGAATGCCTTGGCATCGTCAATTGTAATCTTAGGTTGGGTACCGAACTTGGTGTTTATCTTGTCTTCTGAAAAGTCCATGACTATTTTCTCGGTTGCTCTCTTTGTGGGCATCACCTCAACCTACTCGTTAAAGTAGTTTGTGGCTATTAAGATCCATTGGAACCCATTACTAGAATTGTTTTTAAACTCACCAATGAAATCTAAACCCCACTGCTGTAAAGGTTCTTGCACCACAATTGGTTGCAGAGGCAAAGATGCTAGATGTTGTCTTCCTGCAAACAACTTGCATGGCGGAGAAGACCTAACAAATTGATGCACATCATAAAATAATGTGGGTGAATAAAATCCATCTCTCAATATGTTATGTGCTGTAGTGCGAGTTTCATAGCGATCACCACAAAGCCTTGAATGTAACTCCACCATAAGCTTCTTTGCTTCGTCTTCATTCACACTCTGGAGTATCAATCCTTAAAGATTTCTCCATCTTAAACCCTCTTGAATAAGGAACTTGTGACTTGCTTTGATACCAAATGTGATTAGACTTGCTCTAATACCAAATGTGGCGAACCAAGCTGGTTCGTACACATAATACCCAAAATATTTGGAATAAAATAAAGAAATCCATTTAGGATAAAATAATATATTAAATAAATGTATGAGAAATGGTATGATAGTAGGATGGTGATTATATGTGAGGGCCCCATATATATACCTAAGTGGGGGAGCCTTTCCACTAAGAGACATGTCCTTTCATTATAATGTGTCTTTTCATGATTAATTATTAACTATTTATATTTATATTATGTATTTATGTTTATTACATAAATACTTTGAAGCTTTATGTCTCAACGCTCTCCTTCTATGATCAACGAGATAATTAGGACATAAAAAATCTTCAAATAGTAAATCGTTGATGTTTTGTAGCTTCGGGAGGTATTCCCACAAGTGGCCTTGGTGTCGGGCATGTGGGTCTTCGTTGGTACCACATTGGACTTTTCATTTGGTGAAAACCCCCTTGAATTGGAGCTTGGGGCTTCATAGGCTTGTTGATGGGATTTGGGGGCTTGTGTTGGGGTTTCACACCCACATGTGTGAAGAAATAATTCTAATTTGATGTTGAGTTTAGTGGAGGGCTCCTTAGAGTAAGCTAAGAGCTTCTAAATTCACTTTGGACTCCCATAAAAGGAGAAGAGAGATTGTGACATCTCATAGTGACATTATGGAGTTAGCCTTAAGTGAGTGAACACTTGTGCTAAGAGGCTTGGTGATTTTAGCAAGGGAAATTCTGCAATTTGGCAAATCTGGCCTAGGGTTGCTGGATATTCTTTCTCTTCAGTTTTTCAGCCTAGAAGGACAACTGCACGTGGGAGGAGAGGTCGCACGTGTGGACAGGAGGAGAGAGAAAGGCCACACATGTGATAGATCCATACAGTGACGTGTGACAAATGTGTATTGTCACACATGTGATAGTCCGTATCGTGACACGTGTGACAGTGCGTACAACCGCATGTGTGAGGGAGCAGATTAGGTTTGCACATGTGAGATTTCTTGGTAGTTCAACAGATCGTATAGGCTGACGTCAACAGGCTGTACAACGAGGTCTGGAGCAGATTTGTTAGTGGGAATTTTCCTGAGATATTTTGCAGTTTTTGGTGGTTTTGAGAGGATTGTTTTTGTCCTCAGTTTTGGTGATTTTGTGTTGCTGAGAGGGCTGATTTTGCCCTTAGAAAATTCTGAATTTGAAAGTTTATAGAGAATTTTTATTGTGTCTCATATGAATGGATAATCTCTCTCATCTTTATGTTTTCGTTGCTGTAATTTTCTGTCATAATTTCAGTGTAAAATTATTCAGTGATAACAACCCTAGGGTTCACTGTTTGGGTCACTTGGAAGTAATTTTCAGATCTGAAATTAGTTGCATAGAAATTGACATGGTTTCATAGCGGAGGCTTTGAAGAGAGAGAAGGGTCATCTTCTTGAGACATAAGCAACTGCAAATTGTTGGTACAATAGATTTGTTGTTACAAATTTTTGTTTTTGTTCTGGGCAGGTCACAATGGGGAACACTCTTAAGATTGAGGACAGGTTGGAAGGGGCAACAAATTTCCGGGCTTGGAAAACTAGGATTCTCCTTGTCTTGGAGGAGAATGATCTCAAAGAGTATGTTGAGGGTGTGGTTCCAAGTCCTACTGATCCACATGAATTGACAGCTCATAAGAAGAAAAAAGTGAAGGCCAAACAGGCATTGTTGGATTCCGTGAAGGATCACCTGATTCCTCACATTCCTGAGAAGATGACAACTAAAGATATGTATGATGCTTTGGTGGGCTTATACCAAAGTGGGAATGTAGGTCGGAAATTGATTTTGAAGCATCTGCTCCAAGTTGTTGAGATGTCCAGTTCAGACACAGTTGCTAGCTAGCTCATGAGGATCACTCAGATTCGTGATCAACTTGCAACGATTTGTGAGACAGTCGATGATGTTGAGTTGGTAAATGTGGCATTGAGTGTCCTTCCCAGGTTTCGGGAACCATTTGTGTAGGAGATCTGTGCACAAGAGAAGTTGCTAGATTTTGACAGGCTATGGACCGATTGCATCCAGGAGGAGGCTCGGTTAGAGTCCAGGAATGGCAAGAAGAAAGGCAACAGTGATGATAACCAGGCCTTGGTTGATCATACCAGGAAGGGTAGAAAAGGTGGTTCTACAAAGAGAGAGACATTTCCAGAGTTGAGGAGGAAGAAAGACCTTAGCAAGGTCAAGTGTTTTGCTTGTCATTAGTTTGGTCATTATGCTTCACAGTGTCCACAACCGAGAAGGGGGGAGGAAGCAACATGCATGAGCGACATAGGTTGATGAGGTTGTAGACAGGCTTCAAAGGGAGTTTCTATTAGTCTCTGCCCTTTCTGGTACATTTTTCGGTAGTGAGACCTGGTTGGTGGATAGTGGAGCCTCGTGCCGTATGACAGGGGCACGAGAGTTGTTCAAGAGCTTCACAGAGTTTGAATTAGATATGTGCGTGGAGCTTGGTATGGGGACCAGGCATGCAGTGCAGGGATTTGGAACAGTGCGATTCCAGATGGAGTTAGGAGATGTGTTGAAGGTAACAAATGTGCTATGGGTGCTAGAACTCTGGAGGAGTGTGCTTTCAGTCTCAACAATTGAGGAGAAGGGCTATGTTGTTTTGTTTTGAGATAGAAAGTGTTATTCATGCCCAGAGGATCTAGCTCTAAGTCAACAATGGTTCTTAGTGTTAGAGAGAGAAACCTGTATAGGATAAAGGGCCAGCCTATGCGAGCTATGGCCAACAGTAGCAGAGTGATAGTGAATAGGGAGCAGGTAGCTCCGAAGGTTGTGCAGACTCAGAGGGAGAGTCAGTTGTTTAGACGGAGTCAACCTTCAGGTTCAGATGGGAGAGAGGAGTCTTCCAAGATTGTCAGGAAGGTGTCATGGGTTGAGGAAGCCAGGCAGAAAGCTCAAAAGCAGGAGGCTTCTATTAGCAAAATGTCTTCCCAGGAGGGACCATGCCATACAATAGGACTTGCTTCAGTGAGTTCGGTGACATAGGGAGCAACCAATCAGGAGGATCAGAGTGCATCTGTGGTAGCAGATCCAATGTAGGAGGCAGAGCTACTTCCAGTATGGGAGACAAAGATACTTCCAAGTGATGGAGGATGAAATACTTCCCTCGCTAAGAGGGAGTGTTAATGTTTTGTAGCTTGAGGAGGTATTCCCACAAGTGGCTTTGGTGTCAGGCATGTGGGAATCTTTGTTGGCACCACATTGGACTTTTCATTTGGTGAAAACCGCCTTGGATTGGAGCTTGGGTCTTCATGGGCTTGTTGATGGGATTTAGGGGCTTGTGTTGGGGTTTCACACCCACATGTGTGAAGATAGAATTCTAATTTAATGTTGAGTTTAGTGGAGGGCACTTTAGAGTAAGTTAAGGGCTTCTAAACTCACTTTGGACTCCCATAAAAGGAGAGGAGAGATTGTGACATCTCATAGTGACATTATGGAGTTAGCATAAGTGAGTGAGTACTTGTTCTGAGAGGCTTGGTGATTTCAGCAAGGGAAATTCTGCATTTTGGCAAATCTGGCCTAGGGTTCTTGGACATTCTCTCTCTTCAGTGTTTCGGCCTAAAAAGACAGTTGGACATGGGAGGAGAGGCCGCATGTGTGAATAGGAGGAGAGAGAAAGACCGCACGTGTGGAAGAAGAAGACAGGTTGTACAACTCGCACGTGTGACGGATCCGTATAACCGCATGTGTGACTATCCATACAGTCGCACATGTGACTATCCGTACAACCCCACGTGTGAGGGAGTAGAACAGGTCCACACATGTGAGATTTCTGGGCAGTTAAACAAAACGTACAAGCTGACGTTCGTGGATTGCTTCATCAGGAGGAAGGCACGCTGACTCTTCATTATCTTTTTCGTGTTCCAGCTCCTCAGCTGTGTTTTCAACGATCCCTTGCTCTTGGAAAACCTCATCAAGAGCTTTCCCCTTAATATTTCGTTGGTCAATAACTTGTTCCTTTTCTTCTTGGAAATCAACAGTAAAAATTTCAAGGGAAATTAGTTTCTCCAAACTGAGAGTGTCTGAGGTATTTTCAGGGTCATTGAATTTCGTCCCTAGGGAGAAGATTGTGTATTTCTCAGTGATCTTGTATTATGCTATTGTTATCTATTGAAATGCAAAGAACTATAATAATGGCTTAAACTTTAACATGTAGTTGGAGCAGATTCAGTGGATTTGACAGTTTGTATGTTGAACGCACCATTCTGGGGCACTCTTGGAGGTTTTGGGCTTGTATATCAACTCAGATCGGGTTGCTATTGTATCAAGTTCCATCATTTATTGTACTTGTTGTATTCCTTCTTTTGCTTTCCTCATATATACATATACATTCCAAACTGGTTTTCCCCGAGGGAGTTTTATCCAGGGTCATGTTGACCAAAAACACCTGTGTACACAAATGCATTGATTAGTCTCTTAGATCTCTTTATTTTCAGTTGTAAAGATCTATAGGTGTGTTGTATTTATTTTGGTATGCATGTGCTAACATCTGGACACTAAAACTACATGCTAGAGCGCCCAAAATGGAAAGTATAACCGTAACAAATCAACAAGAAACACTTGGACTGTTGGCTGTTATAAAATAGCAGCAAATACTTTACCTGGCAGTTGAAACTTAAGAGCCTAACTGTGGTCAAAGACAGACCCCGTAGGCAAGCTGATAGGACCTGTAAAATCTTCAGTAACAACAATGTTTATAGAGCAATACTTCACATAAAATGGCTTAAGACGAGCTTCAAAATGACGAAAAACCATTAACCATTGAAGTCATATCACTAGCATTTGATGGAAGCACATAAGACAAGTTATAATTCAGCCCTTACAATTGCTTTATGAGCTTTTAATGCTGCATTAAATGGCTATAACTTACTTTAATAACAACAACAAGTAGGTTAGTAGATCAAGCTATTCTAGGGTTAGGAAGTGTTTGTAGGTTGTTTGAAGAATAGGTATTGAAGGTTTGTTTGATCGAGAACTCAATAGAGGTCTTAGACTAGTGCTTTCTTAGGGCAAATGGAGTCAATTGCAGCAACAAAAATTGAAGGAAACAAATGATAATGGGGAGTCAAAGACAAGAGAGAATGATAGGTTGGAGTGTTGGTAACCCAAGGCTCCAATTATCAAACCCTAGCGGAAACTAGCTACTAAGGTGTAGGTAACCTTAGGCCTTAGTAGATTTCCTCCCTCTTTAACTCAATGATGAAGTAAAATCGGCTAAGATGAAGCAATGAATACTAAGGTGTTGCAATGGCAAGGCCTTAGCTCAATGCTTCAAAGGTAGGGTTTCTAGCACAATCTAGTAGGTGAAAAATTGTTAAGACAAGGACAATAACATGTGCTTGTTCTCCTAGGGTTTTAAACTAGCAATTTCATAATCTTGGAATAAATGCAAAGTAAATACACCATAACCATTCAAAACAAAGAAGGATTGCAGAAATTCACTTACATCCACCAAGAATAATCTAGCAATAAGCTTAGTTGAAGATTTTCCACCAAGAAAAATGCCAAGAAACACCAAATTAAGCCTCCTCCAAGAAGTGCGCCTAAAATTTCAGTGAATAAACCCTAAGTAAGGTGCACATTTCAGACCTCACAAGTGTGAGTGAAAGATGATGAAAAATAAGAGGTAATTTCCCCTTATTTATACAATACCCAAAACCAAAATTAGGTCAAAAAGGCCGACATGGCCAGTTACAAATAATAACCAGTTTTTAAATTAAATGTCAGGATTAAACCCTAAATCAAGCTGCTAAGGTGACGTCGTGCTCCTTTAGGGTGATGTTAGGCCCTTTTTGGGCAACGTTGGCCTCTTGGAGCAAAACGTTAGGCCTTCTTGGGCCTTAGGAGCCTGCCACACGTGGCACTTGGCACACAACTGCCTCCAAAACCTCCCAAAACGCTGGATGACGTCAGGATGACCTGGGTGACGTCATGGGCCTTCCAAGGCCTACATCATGATGGAAAGGGCATAACCCCCTGGGTGTAGGCTTGCCAGGCTGCCCCTGGTGAAACGTCCTCCTCTCTCTCTGATGCAATCCTCTGATCTGTCTCTGCCCCTTTTTGGGGTCTCAGCATCTATCTGGTGGGCTTTCAACCCCATGGAGTTTCGAACTAATCATCTCCCCATGTGTACTTGTCCATCGGGGTACCTGTCCATCGGGTGTGGCCCTGCGACATCATCAGATACGCCCTCCATGGGTTCATAATTCACAGGGATCATAGCAATGTCAATCACATCTAATCAAGAAGTTTATTAAACATGTGCATAAAACCCCTTTACCCGGACAAGTGCTCAAAGACATTATACTAATCTACAAGCCATGTTTGGAGGAAACGCTGGGACGTCCTATTGGGCTAATGCTCATTGGATGTGGGATGTTTCTGGGAGAAGTCAAATCTAGGCCATGTGAGTGGATGAGGTGGTAAGGGATGTCTGGGCAAGGTGTGCAGTGATAGCAGGGAAATGTATGGCTTACCTGTGGGTGCCTCTGAAGAGGGTGAGTTGCACCTGTCATGGATGCAAATGTTTCCAAGCCCATTCATGCCTTTTATCTTTATTCTTATTTCTTTTTCTTTCAAGAGGCTAGTTAGGGGACACTGCCCTGGCGTGGTGACCAGTGGTGGCAATGTTACCCACAAGCATTTCACGGAGATGAGAAGGCTGGCTCATTATGAGACCCCCTTTCTCTTGGCTATGCCACCAAGAGCCACTACCCTGGTGTGGTGACCAGCTGTTGGTAGTGTCATACCGCTACATGCCCATGGACCTAATAGGCTGGCTCGTGATGAGACCCCCTATCCTCTAACTAGGTCTTGTTTTATTATTTTTATGGGTCCCTCTGTTTCTTGCTGAGAAGCTTTTTAATGCTTTCTCGGGGATCCCTGGGCGAAGCATCTCAAGGTTTCATTCTTTTGGCTTTTATCTTTTGTCAGCTACTTTTACCCTCTGGGCCTTTAGCCCCTTCTTCCCACAAGGTAAGGTACAACCCTTAGATATTTGGCCAACCCAATGCCCGGACTAGTGTAATGGGATGTATGAGCGGGAAAAAGATAAAAAGTGGTAAGTACGGTGGGAGTGGACGATGGCCTTTCATGTATCCGCCCAGTGGTAACTCAAACCCTATGGGTACCAGCTTACTAGGGCAACCTGTCATTCCCCCCAGTTGTGGTCAAGTGTAAAAGTATAAGATCCAAGCACCCGTTAGAAACAAAAATAATTAAATGCACATATTCAAAGGTTTTGAGGATCAAAGTGACACATACCATGATACCTAGACCTATTACCTCATGGAGCAAGATCCATCTTTGCTACAGGACCAGGCCGAGGTGATGGATGCTGCTGCTACTGACAAAGTGGAGGCGCTGAAGAATGAAAGGATGGGCCCTCCAGGGCCATGCTCAAGTCGATCTGGCGCTGGGTACTCCATGTCTAGGACCTGTGGGCCTTGATACATAATCTCTTTAGTTATCCCTAGGTTAGGGGATAACAATTCTCTCTCAACCTCAATATCTCCCAAGCCAGGACATAGGCAATCCACATCCACTCCAAAACTAACAATGCAAATGCTGTCGAATGCCAAACGAACGATGACATCTTGAATGTTTACAGCGGAGGCGCTTCAAGATGCGTGTTCTAGTACAACTACAAGCCTTGAGTTCGCTAATACATTCATTCTATCAATCAACTTCCTCTTGAAGGTCGGGGAGTGGAAACGAAACTCATCATCTTTCTTACTGACACCCATTCTTCGCCATCGACAGTGAGGATTCCATCGCCCATAAGCTCCAAAAAGATAGATTTGAAATAGCGACCCTTTGGGAAACTGCTAAACTTGGTCTTCACAGTATACTCAATGTGTTTGGGATCCGTGGTGACAAATGAAAACCCCATCGAATGACTCTTTATTTTCACGCTTACACCATACCGTTGAATCAACTGCGTAATCCAGTCGTAAATAACATTCACATTAACAAAGAAATTAAGAAGTGTTCCCAATAGTTGCAAGAGAGGAGGCCCCCTCATCTTCCCAAGGAACACAAGCTAGTTCTGTCTTTTTCTTGGGACCTCTGGTGAGGGAGTCAAGCCTAGTCCCACTCTGATATCATGTTGATTTTTCTATATGAGATGAGATATGATCAATATGTTTTATTACAATGATGAGTGTTCCATATATAGAGAACATATGGTGACCATCCATGAAAGGATGTGTCCCTTGGATAATAAATAACTATTTATTATTATTATTACTTACTATATATATTATTTAATAATTAATAATTAATAATTATATTATTAATTATTAATCTAGAAGAATGTCTTCCCGTTGTTGTCAAAACATCAACATGCGTAACTATGGAAGATCCTACCACTGTCACCTTAGCAAGAACTTCCCTCGTTTTAGTGATGGAAGAGGTCAAGGCCCTATGTTCCTAGTTGGCTATCGCCTCTTTCTGTTTTCTGTCAATCAAGAGTTGTTGAAATTGTGCCCGAACACCATGGTGAGAAGACAAAGTCTAGAAAAACATCTCATGAGGGAAATTCAGGAAACAACTCTGTTGCAATAGACAAGTAAATGACCAGATTGGATTTCTCTAGCAGCCCTTGGGTCCAGATCTTATGGCATCATAAGAAAACAAAGACTAAAAAAAGAAAAAAATAGATCTCATGAAGACTCTGTTATAACACACCTAAAAAGAAGAAGCATTTACACTAGTGCGAGAATATTTCGCTCTACATAGTTGGTGACAGGGAATACAAAATGAAATTAGATGGTGCAGATGGTGTTTTCCATGGACACAGTGTTGATGTTTGAGGCAACATCATGAGACATTTTCCCCAAAGGGTCCTGTATGGACTAGTAGGAGGGAATGTGGACTTCATCCTGACGTGTCTCAAATGGTCAGATGAAGGAACCAAGACATTGGTTTCACGAGGAAACCTTGATATGCTTTGGGGGACATTGGTTCCATGAGGGAATATTGATGTGTCCTAGAGATGTTTGAGGCAAGGATCAAGAGGGAGTACACCGTTCCTTATAACCCTCAACAGAATGGGGTCACAGAGAGGAAGAACATATCTATTGTTGATGCAATCAAGGCAATGATTCATGATCAACATTTACCTATGTTTCTGTGGGCAGAGGCATCCATGACTACAATGTATGTTCAAAACATAAGTCCTCATAAGAATTTGAGGAACATGATTCTCGAGGAAGCCTTCATTGGAGTGAAGCCTGAGGTTGGACACTTCAGGATATTTGGGTGTCCAGTATACATTCATGTATCCAAGGAGAAAAGGACCAAGCTAGACCCTTCAGGCAGAAAGGGTACATTTGTGGGGTACAATGAGTCTTCGAAGGCATACTAGATCTACATCCCTGGTCAAAGACAGATTAAGGTGAGTAGAGATGTTACCTTTGAGGAGGAGGTAGCCTTTAGGAGATCTAGAGGATCTCACATGGAGATTGATAGTGAGAGACAGGAAGAGATGGTGCCTTCTCCCCCTCACCCTCTAGAAGTTCAGAGGGAGACAGTTGAGCCTATTGATCAAATTGATGCCATTGATCCTGTAGCTCCAGTTGATGTTCCCAGAGATGTTGCAGTAGGTCGGAAGAGACCTGCATGGGCTCGTCAGACTCTTCAGGAGGTAGAAGGACATGTAGCTCCTCGTGGTACCTTCGGAGAGAGTAAGAGACCTCAGAGATATTCATGCTATGCCGCAACTATGAGCCACATCATTCATTTTGAGCCTTCCTGTTATGAGGAGGCAACTAGTCATCCAGTATAGAGAGATGTCATGATGGAGGAGTATCAATACATCATGAAGATTGATATGTGGGATATTGTTCCGAGGCTTGAGGGGAAGTCTGTAGTGACTTCCAAATGGATCTACAAGATCAAACACACAGTTGACAGGAGCATTGAGAGGCACAAAACGAGATTTGTTGCTAGAGGATTCTCTCAGGTGGAGGGAATAGATTATGAGGAGACATTTTCTCCTGTTGCTCGATACACTTCTATCCGGATGATTATTTCCCCTACAACATCCATGGGTTAGAGAGTACATCAGATGGATGTAAAGTCAACCTTTCTCAATGGAGAGATTGAGGAAGAAGTATACATCGAGCAACCATATGGTTTCGTGATACATGAGAAGGAGTCTCATGTGTGCAGGTTGAAGAAGGCCTTGTATGGACTCAAGCAACCACCTCGAGCTTGGTATGTGAGGATTGATGGACACTTGATGATTTTTGGGCTTCAACAAAAGTGTTGTCGATCCCAGCCTGTACTACAATACTGTTAATGGTGAGTCCTTGATTTTGGTCCTCTACGTTGATGATTTATTCCTCACCGATACAGAGAGCCTTATTGTTGAATGCAAGTATGCGTTGGCCTCTAAGTTTGAGATGAAGGACCTTGGTATGATGCACTACTTCTTGGGACTAGAGGTGTGGTAGAGAATTGATGAGATCTTCCTGAGTCAGGGGAAGTACACTGTTGAGATATTGAAGAAGTTTGGGATGCTGAACTTGAAGCCCATGGCTACACCAATGGCGACGAATCTGAAGAAACTAAGTGTCTTCTTCCGATTCTAACGAAATTGATCTGACTCTATACAGACAACTGATTGGATAATTGATGTATCTGGTTAACACCAGACCAAATATTTGCTATGCAGTGAGTGCAATTAGCCAGTTTATGAGTCAACAGAGGTAGACACATTGGATTGCTGCGAAGCATGTGTTGAGATACCTACAAGGGACAATTGGACATGGTATTAGATATACTTCCAGTATTGATATGATATGGTAGGAATATATTGACTCTGATTGGGCAGGGAGCGCAGTGGACAGAAAGAGCACCTTCGGGTGTTGCTTCACTTTGGGATCTTCCATGGTTTCMTGGTGTAGCAGGAAACGAACTTCTGTGGCTTTGAGCACAGTAGAAGCATAATACATTGCATTAAGTATGTCAGTCCGTGGAGCAGTGTGGTTTCGCAAACTCCTTGTAGATTTATCCGAACATGTGTTGTATTCCACCATTATTCATTATGGTAACCAAAGTTGTGTGAAGATCTCAGATAATCTAGTGTTTCATGACAAATCGAACCACATTGAGATCAAGTACCATTACATCCGAGACATGGTGCAAAGGAAGGAAGTACTGGTGCTGTAGCTTCCTACAGATGAGTAGGTTGCCGATGTTCTTACGAAACCAGGACGAAGTTCAAGTACTTCCGTGATAGACTTGGCGTGGCAGAGAATGCCTCCCTCGCTGAGAGGGAGTGTTGATGTTTGCATCTTCCTGAGACATTCTCCAGATCATACTCCTCTGTGACTGAGTTGAGTTGATATGTGATGACACTTATCCAAGAAGGGATAAGTGAGTTTGGGCTTGAGCCCAACGTTCCTTGTGGAGAGCACATGAGGACATGTCCCATGTGGAGAGCACATGAGGACATGTCAAGGGAGTTGACCCTTGACATCACACACTATGGGAGTTGACCCTAGTGTTTCTAGAGGGTGGGGCCTCTAGAAGTCCACATGGGAGTGCCATGTGTGACAAACTTTCTCCAGATCATACTCCTCTGTGAATTGAGTTGAGTTGATTTGTGAGGACACTTATTCGAGAAGGGATAAGTGCATTTGGGCTTATAGCCAACGTCCCATGTGGAGAGCACATGAGGACATGTCAAGGGAGTTGACCCTTGACGTCACACACTATGGGGAGTTGACCCTAATTGTTCCTAGAGGGAGTAGCCTCTAGAAGTCCGCATGGGAGTGCCATGTGTGACAAAATTTTGCTACTATGGTGGTTGTGTACCACTAGTAGAGACTGCGTGTCTCTGGACAGTAGTTGTGTACTATAATGGAAAAATACCTCCCTAGCTAAGAGGGAGTGTTGATGTTTCAACATCGGGCATAACTTCTCCTAGATTGGGCTGCAGACCAAGGGAGATAGGATACATTTATCATAAAGGTGCACTTGTGGTAAATGGCCCCAGACATAGTCCTTCCTTGATCATGACAAGGAATAATATGGACTCGAGGTGCTTGAAGTGTTTTTTTTCCACGTGTCAGTTAGCATCATGCTGACATTCACTCACAGGTGTGTACTTGTGGTGAAAGATCTTGGTGTGGTCTTTGTCCTAGTCATGGTGATTTGACAAGGAATGATAAAGACTCAAGATGTTATATGCTATTACATGCAGACCCAAAGTGAGCTTGATCTCAGAGAGAGTCCATTGGCTCAAAAGGGAGAGCCGCATAAGGAGTTTGTCCTCGGTTCAGGTGGGAGAGAGATGTCTCCCAGACTGACATACAAGTGTCATGAGTCTAGGGTGAAGTTTGTATACTTCAGAGACAAGCTTGACATGATGCAGAAACACTCCCTCGTTGAGAGGGAGTGTTGATGTTTGGACAACATCAGGAAGACATTCTCTTAGAATAATAATCAATAATATAATTATTGATTATTAAATATCATATATAATAAGTAAATGATAATAATAAATAGGTATTGATTATTCAAGGGACACATCCTTTCATGGATGGTCACCATATGTTACCTATATATGGAACACTCATCATTGTAATAATATATCAATCATATCTCATATGAAGAAAAACAACAATTTTGGTGCTGTTGCCGGGGAGTATTAAGAATCTGGTAATGGAATACTGACAGAGAGAGCCACTATATATTATTAGCAAGAGAACACAACGAAAAGATGGCCAAAGTACAAAAATAAGCATGAAAAACGTTGTTTCAACCATGCTTTCCAGGTTGGGAACAATTTTTTATTATGCTCTCAAACAAAGATAGTAGGGACCAAATCTAAAAATGAAACGTTCAAGGTCTCTTTTTAGATCATAAAGAAGATCGATAACATGCTTAGAAGTTGGATTTACCACCTTTCTTGGAAATTTTCCTAGTTTTCAATGTGTAACAGCTCATGTTGTTTGAAGCATCAATGTTGGATGAGGAACAAGATGATGAAATGATGATCTCTTTTCTTACACAATGGATTCCAGAGAATTACATAGCTCTTTCAAGATGATACTATTTTGCAGGTGGAAGAAATGCAAACTAGGAAAATTGGCGAGAAAGTTGTACAAAGTCAAAAGACAAGGACAACTATCACAAGTAAGGAGTAGTAGGCAGCTGAAGCCTACCATCTGAGGTGTGTCAGGGGGTTAAAGTCATTGGTAGATAGACAACCTCTGTAACCCTGCATAGACAACTTGTTCAACCCTGCTTAGATAAGCTGTTGAGCATTGCTTAGACATCAATCAGACCCCTTATACATGGGAATCTATTTCAATAACGATAATTATATGCCATGAAATGAAAATGGGTTAAGAGAAGTAACTGTAAAGTGGGGAAGACCTTGTATAAATTTATTCTCAAACTTGAGAAAAGGGGTAGAGATTTGGATTCTGGAGAAGAGGAAGAAGGGCAATAGACAACAATCTCCAAAAGAAGATAGGGAAGTACCTCCTGAACATTTGGGAAGAATAATCCTGCTCAACATCCAAAACATTAAAGTTCTGATACGTACACCTGTACATGACTGGAGAAGCAATAGAGAAGCTTTTTGAGGCTCCATCCAATTCTTTTATATGGATATGTACAATCAGATAATGGAAAAACGATTACTACAGTATGTGGATTTTCTTAACAACTTGCATGGCTTCAATTGTCTTTGAATTTCAGCTGTGATTTATGTTGAATCCATATATGAAATCAAACTAAAAATCTACAGACCAAAAAAAATCAGAAACAGAAAAGATGATATGGCGAATTGTATCAACAGATGATGATTCTACGTTTGTGTAAGTTTTGGTGAACATGCATATTTGGAATAGTTCTCCTCTCGAGTCTTTTTCTCTCCTGTCCCTGTCCCCATTTTTCTAGTTGTATTTTCTATTTGCTTCAGCCATTTGTTCCAAAACTTGGAGCTTGTTGATTTTTTATCCATGAAGAATGAGTAAATCATTGCAGTTAAGACCTTAAGGTCATCTAGCTCAATGTATGGGATGGATGTTTCTATTGATTTCAGCTTTCCTTTTTTTCAGTGCCAGGAATAATAGGTTGCCTTCAAGCTTTAGAGGTCATAAAGATTGCAAGTGGAGTTGGCGATCCCCTTTCTGGTCGTATGCTTATTTTTGATGCATTGCCCACACACATTCATGTGGTAGGTTTAATGGCTTCTTACTTCAAAGCTTATTTTCTTTTCAGGGGTTAATTTTTTATTTTATTTTATTTTTAAAATATATGTATTTGTATTAACAGAAGATTAAAAAATATAGAGGTCTGTGGCTTCCCACTTGGAAATATGGGGGCTAATATAAACAAAAACATTAGAGAGAGTATCCCAAATTTAAAGACTCTTCATATTTTGCTGGTGTTTTTCTTAATAACAAATTCTGAAAAAGCTACTAACAGATGGAAGGGTAAGCTATAATCCCTTCTCCGAATTGCCTTCATCCTTGTCGCTCTGGCTGTCATCTGAGTCTTTTGAAGTTATGGAAGGTTCCTTTCTCAAGTGAGGAAACAGCTGGAAGGACTCTCATCTATTCATTTACTTGTAAGTAGCTAACCAAGCCCGTTCCACAGATTCAGTCAAGATATTTATTATTAACACTCACAATGGGAATTGCATGCTGAGAATCTGATATTAAAACTCACTTACAATGGGAATTGGATGCTGGGAATCTGTCTTTGTATCTCTAGGATGTTGGGATTATGGGTGTAACGTTCACATGTGGCTAAGACATGTTAGAATTTTATGCTGGTTCAGATTTCATTAATTTTCTTTATCTTTTCACATTAGCAGAAGCATAAACTGAAGCATAACCCATATACGATCGCTGCAGTAAATAATCAGGATCACAAGAAGAAAACCATGCACAATGATACACAAGATTTATCCTGGGAAACCCTTCTTCACAAGGGGAGAAAACACAACAACCTTTCACCAAATATATATTGTTCAAGAGAAGATACAAGAGCAGATAAAAGTAGCGTGCTACTGCCAGAAGAGAGATAGCGCACCAAGAACAAGAGAGAATGTTGTGCCAAATTGATGTGCTACAATGAAGGATAAGTCTCCTATATATATACATGTCTAGGGTGTGAACCATCACGTCCAAGGGGTGTCTCCAACAGGGCCGACTTGGACCTTAAGTCATCTGCGTAAGGCATGGGCCTTCTTCTTCACTTGATGTCACATGTGAAAGGTCTCCTTTGTCACGTCACACATGGATATGACCAATGCGGACCTTCTCAAGCTCTTCTAGGGGCTACAACCCACTAGAGGACACTAGGGCTACAACCTTGTAGTGTGTGTCATCATCGTCAAGGGCTACAACCACAAGACGAGTCCACAAGGGACGATGGGCTACAACCCATAATATCCCAACCACATGGGCTACAACCCAAGGGTCGCTGGGCACCAACCGAGTACAACTTATCAGTCCATCGTTAAGTATCATACTCAACTCAATCCATCGAGGAGTATCATCACAGGTCAACCCAGCTCAGTCCATTGAGGGGTGCAACCTGGAGAATGTCTTACGAAGCTGCAACCATCAACACTCCCTCTCAGCGAGAGGGGCATTCTTTACCACTCCAAGTTTATCACGAAATTACTTGAACTTCGACTTGGCAAGGGGCTTGGTGAGAATATCTGCAATCTGCTCATCTGTAGGAAGGTACTGCACCAGTACTGCTTTCCTCAGCACCATGTCTTGAATGTAATGAAACTTGATCTCAACATGTTTCGATCTGTCATGAGATATTGGATTCTCTGAGAGATTCACACAACTTTGGTTATCACAATGAATCACAGTGGGATCCAACATCTTGCCCAAACAATCCTACAAGGAGCTTTCGAAGCCACACTGCTTCGCGACCTGCCATAGACATTGCAATATACTCGGCCTCTGCGGTACTCAAAGCCACACAAGTTTGTTTCCTGCTACACCAGGAAACCATGGAAGACCCCAAACTGAAGCAACACCCGAAGATGCTCTTCCTGTCCACTGTGCTCCCTGCCCAATTAGAATCAACATATCCCTGCAATCTCATGTCAACACTGGAAGCATATCTCAGGCCATATCCAACTGTGCCTTGCAAGTATCTCAACACATACTTTACAGCTACCCAATGCAACTGTCTCCGCTGACTCATGAACTGGCTAAGTGCACTCACTACATAGCAAATATCTGGTCTGGTGTTAACCAGATACATCAATGATCCAATCAACTGTCTGTACATAGTCGAATCAATCAAGTTTGAATCGGAAGAAGGCTCACTCAACTTCTTCAGATTCAACAACATCTGTGTAGCCATGGATTTACAATCCAACATCCCAAATCTCCTCAAAATCTCAACTGTATACTTCCCCTAACTTAGGAAGATCTCATCAGCTCTCTACCACACCTCTAATCCCAAGAAATAGTGCATCATGCCAAGATCCTTCATTTCAAACTTAGAGGCTAACACATATTTGCACCTAGCAATGAGGCTCTTTGCTCCAGTGAGAAATAAATCATCAACGTACAGGACCAAAATCAAGGACTGACCATTAACAACTTTATAGTAGAGGTTGGGATCTGCAACACTCTTGCTGAAGCCCAAACTCAACAAGTATCCATCAATCCTCGCATACCAAGCTCGAGGTGCTTGCTTGAGTCCATACAGGGCCTTCTTCAACCTGCACACATGAGACTCCTTCTCATGGATCACAAAACCATTTGGTTGCTCGACGTACACCTCTTCCTCAATCTCTCTGTTGAGGAAAGTTGTCTTCACATCCATCTGATGTAGTCCCCAATCCATAGCTGAAGCAAGGGCAATGATCGTCCTAATGGAAGTGTACCGAGCAACAAGAACTAATGTCTCCTCATAGTCTACTCCCTCTACCTGAGAGAATCCTCTGGCCACAAATCTCGCTTTGTGCTTCTCGATGCTCCCGTCAGCTACATGTTTGATCTTATAGATCCACTAGGAAGTCACCACTGACTTCCCTTGAGCTCTCAGAACAATATCCCACACATCATTCTTCATGATGGACTGATACTCCTCCATCATGGGATCTCTCCATACTTGTTGACTAGATGCCTCATAACAGGAAGGCTCAGAATCAATGATGTGGCTCATCGTTGCAACATAGCTCGAGAATCTGAGGTCTCTTGTTCTCTTTAAAAGTACCACGGGGAGATGCATGTCTCTCTGCCTCTTGCAAAGTCTGACGAGCCCATGTGGGCCTCTTTCGGCCTACTGCAATATCTCTAAGAGAATCAACAGGATCTATTGGATCAACTGGATCAATAGGTTCAACTGTCTCAATGGGCTCAACTGGCTCCCCCTGAACTGTTGAAGGGTAAGGGGGAGAGGACACCATCTCCTACTTCTTCTCACTGTCAATCTCCATGTAAGATCCTCTAGACCTCGTGAAGGATACCTCCTCGTCAAAGGAAACATCCTTGCTCACCTCAATCTGTCTTTGACCTGGGATATAGATCCAATATGCCTTCGAAGACTCACTGTACCCCAAAAATGTACCCTTTCTGCCTGAAGGGTGTAACTTTGTCCTTTTCTCCCTGGGTACATGAATGTACACAGGACACCCAAATATCCTAAAGTGTCCAACCTCAGGCTTCACTTCGGTGAAGGTCTCCTCGGGAGTCATGTTCCTCAAAATCTTATGAGGGCTCTTCTTCTGAACATACACTACGGTCATGGATGCCTCTGCCCACAGATACATAGGCAAAATCTGATCATGAATCATAGCTTTAGCTACCTCAACAATGTTGATTTGTGTACCTTGGGAGGTGTTCCCCATGTGTTATCCCTCCTTAGCACATGTGGGAAAGTCATTTGGCACTTTGTCCTAGTCCTTTATGTCTATTTGTACTTTGACTTTGGTTAAAGTGAAAAATGTCACTTTTGGCAAAAGTGAACATTAAATTACCTTTTTGGTGATTTTGAGGAGACATAAAGTGACTTAGGAAATTAACCCAAAAGTGGGTTTTGAGATTACATTTATTTGAGGTGATCTCAACCCTTGATTAGGGATGATCTCATCCCTTGGATCTTAGGTTTCACTTTTGGTGCCTAAAGGGGGCAAATGGCATCGTAGGATGGGACACCTACTTCATGGAGGCTTTTGCTCATAGCATGAGGAGCTTTTGGAGTTTGGAGATGAGACTTGTTGCATGAGGAGCTTTGGAGGAGGCTGCTAGTATTCAGATATGGAGACTTGGAGCA
>JZKD02S1668408.1:458819-471152 GCA_000966675.3 Picea glauca
TGTGTGGAGGGAAAAACTCAAGGGAAGTCAGCCAGGCCCGAGAGCCCGGTTGACAACCTGAGGATAAAAAACCCTCGGTGAAAGGAACTCTCCGAATGAAAACATCCCAAGGTACCTGACCTAACTTATGATCCATGCAGACTTATTACATTATCAACCCACGCAGGGGTGCGGAAATTTCGTTTACAAAATTTGTGCTGGGGCATCAGATACCCAAGTAAAACCAATACTGTCTCCATCAAATTTGCATCTGGTGATGCATCTTCATGGCACATGAGTTGACTGCCGTTGCTAAATGGGCGGTCAACAGTATCTTCCAAATGGCTTTTCAAAATAAAACATGCTGCTGATGGAAGTATTGAGAAATATAAAACAAGGTTTGTGCTCGTGGCTTTTCTCAAAAGGAAGGCATTGATTATGAAGAGACGTTTTCTCTTGTAGCCAGATACACTTCAATCAGAACCATCAGAGCTCTTGCAGCTAAGATTAAGTGGAAGTTACACCAGATGGACGTGAAAACAACCTTCTTGAATGGTGTCATTGAAGAAGAAGTGTATATAGAACAACCTCAAGGGTTTGAAGTTGAAGACAGGAAGACTCATGTTTGCAAGTTGAAGAAGGCTCTGTACGGATTGAAGCAAGCTCCTAGAGCTTGGTATGGAAGGATTGACAGTTTCCTAACGAGCTTGGGCTTTACCAAGAGTAAAGTTGATTCTAACCTTTACTTCAAGGTTATGAATGATGAGCCTGTTATATTGCCGCTGTATGTGGATGACTTATTCTTAACTCGAGAAGAAAAGCTCATCACTGAATGTTAGAAGAAGCTCGCTGCAGAATTTGAGATGAAAGACCTTGGCCTAATGCACTATTTCTTAGGTCTTGAGGTCTGGCAGAGCCCAGAGAGGATCTTCCTTAATCAAGGGAAGTATGCAGTTGAGATACTGAAGAGATTTGATATGTTGGAGTGCAAGTACATGAATACACCCATGGAAACAAAGTTGAAGCTCCTGGTTGACACTTTGTCAGAATTGATTGATGCTATGCTGTACAGACAGATAATTGGATCATTGATGTATCTAACGAACACCATGCCAGATATATGTTTTGCTGTGAACACCTTGAGTCAGTTTCTGGTAGAGCCCAAACGTGTTTACCTGGTTGCTGCAAAACATGTGATGAGGTACCTTAAAGGTACATTAGATTGTGGTCTCAGTTATGATGGAGGTCATGACTTCAGACTGAGTGGATATACTGATTCAGATTGGGCTGGAAGTGTCTTTGACAGAGAGAGCACTTTGGGATGTTGTTTTAGTCTGGGGTCAACCATGATCTATTGGCAGAGTAGGAAGCAATCAAGCATTGCTCTCAGCACGACAAAAGCATAATACATTGCTGCATGTTCTGCCAGTTGTGAAGCCATATGGCTTCGGAAGTTGTTGACAGGTCTATTCGATCTAGAGATGGAAGAAACCATGATCCTATGTGATAACCAGAGCTGCATAAAGATGACAGAGAACCCTGTGTTCCATGACAAGTCAAAACACATAGAGATCTAATATCATTACATCCGTGATATGGTGTAGAGGGGAGCCATAAAGCTCCAGCATGTTAGCACGGATGAACAGGTTGTCGATGTGTTGACCAAGCCTCTATCTCGTGTAAAGTTTGAGCACTTTCGAGATAAGCTTGGTGTAGTCTGTAAGGACCTCCCTCGAAAGGGGGAGTAGTGTTGTGTTGCCAACCTTTTGCTGTGATGCCAACCTAGTGCTAAAGATTGCCAACTTCGTGCTGATGATGTGTTGCTAGGCTCGTGTTGTGATGCCAACTTCGTGCTGATGATTTGTTGCTAGGCTCGTGCTGTGATGCCATCTTCGTGCTGATGATGTGTTGCCAGCCTCGTGCTGTGATGCCAGCTTCGTGCTGATGATGTGTTTCCAGCCTCGTGCTGTGATGCCATCTTCATGCTGATGTTGTGTTGCCAGCCTCGTGCTGTGATGCCAACTTCGTGCTGAAGATGTGCAGCCTAGTTTTGATGTTGATGATGCTCCAACCTTTGTGTTGTGTTGATGATGATATTGATGATGAGAAAAACTTCCGATGATTTATAGATCTGCCAGTCAGTGTTCTAGATGTTGTTGATGATGTTTCCCTCTCTCTCTCTCTCGCCTGATGTTGTTGTAGAATACCCTTCTTGTTAAGGGGGAGTGTTGAAATATTGTAACTGCAAAGTGTATTCTATTTATTATTGATTTATTATTCATTAGATCAATCCCCTTTTGTAGATTGATCATGTCGGGCATTGTAATTGACCAAATCCCCTTTTGCGGATTGGTCAAACCCTAAATGTAATATGCAAATTAAGAAGTCGCCCCCCAGGCAAATTAAAGTGGTCTAACCACCTAGAAAGAGAAGTCGGCCCTGCCAGTGAAGAGATACCTCCTTTCAACACTTGCCAGTTTGTATAAATAAAGGAAGCCAACACCTCATTTGTTCACTCACTCATTCGATCATCTAGAGCGCAAGTTTGGTAGCTGCAGTTGTAGAAGAAGGAAGAGAGAGAGGCGCATTACTTGGGAGAGGACATTCTCTAGTGTTTGGTTTATTGTCTTGGCATTGTATTGGCTATCTATATTAAGGAAGTTTTTGCTGGGTTTTCTTCCCCATGAGGGTTTCCTAGGATAAATGTTGTGTATCTTGTGATTGTGTTTCTCTCAGTGATCCTATCTATGCTATGGTTATCTAGTAAATTGAAAAGAAACCTAATAATAGCTTAAACTCTAACAGGATGATCACCGATTAACCCCTATTGTTTGAGTAGGTTGCATTGCAACTAAACAGTATATTTCTCTATAAAAATGCATATTTATATGAAGTTGTGGTTGCAAGCCATCGGGGAGACTGCTCTGTAACTGTGATTTATTAAGGAAAAGCCAGACATGTTTCTCACATTCCATGCAGACATTTATTTACTTAAATTAGCATTTTAAGTCTTGAAATAGGGAGGGATAAATCAGACTGATCTATGCACGAGAGATGTTATATGATGCATATGCAATGTGCATCGATGTGAAACCTAACCAACATTTTCTAGAGAATAAACACTGGAAATGCTGTAGAATGAACCGATGTGGAAGAAGCATTTTCAATTACAATCCAAGTTGTATTTGGTTGAACCACCTTTGCTTTGATTGAACTCTTCGATAAAAAACTAAAGACTGTTCGATAATCAGCAATGGGGGGAATGAATTTGAAAAAATCAGCACACACACCCGCTCTCCATAGAGGGTGCCTGTTGAGGAGTTTTTACATAGAAGGGATAGACTGCATCTATTACAGTAGTGAAGATTGTTCAAAATTTTGATGCAACTCTGCTTGAATGAGGGCACTAAAGAGTCACTTGGCAGTTTTATATCTAATGATATATTGCTCCAGAAATTCAATTTAGCCAAGTAGTTTTCTGATATTGGGTGAAATAAGCCTAAAGAATAAGATGGGAAATCAACATCTAGTAGAGGATTAACCTACCAATATGAGAGTTCAACCAATAAATGTTTATGGATGAAAAAACTTATAAAGTATCACAGGCAAAACTGTTAGGATAGAGGACCTATATGATGGATAAAAAAAGCAAAATAGGCAAGAAAGACGTTCATAGTAACATACATGAAGACAGTTGATGAAAGATAGAGTTCAATATAGCAAAGAGAAAGCTCAATAGAGATTGGATAGAGTTTCGGTTGTGAAAAGACTAATTAAATAAATAAAGAGAAAAAGTGGCATGTTAACCAAGTTGCTAAGGTTAGTTCAAGTGAACGAGCAATAGTTATTAAAATACACTATAATAATAGGAGGATGTATCGATGAGAGGATGCATCTCTTGATATTTCTGAAAAATTGAAAGATAAAGAATACAGTATGTATTTCAGCGATGAGAGTTGAGTTGGAAATACTAAAATAGTACCAAAATGCCTATTAAGATGCTTCTATGTTATTCTTCTTGTTTAATCAACGAGGATGATTTTATGTTATACCAGTCATGCCCCATTTCATGTATGATACTATTTAAAAGTCTTCTATGAATTACATGTGGATGGAATGGACATTTACAGGGTATAATCTATGTGGATACGTATGTAACCAATTCAGTAAATATGGGTGTATACTTATTAATCTAACTTTTTTCTAACTTGTCTTTGCCAAATTTCATCCATTGAGAACGTCATTTTCTGGACTCTTGTAGATCATAAAATTAAGGATCTTTCGGACCATATAACTTGTGTTTCTACATTGTCATCCACATATTTTAGCAATAGTATTTTATAATTTTGTTTGTTAATAGTTTTTGTCCAGTCTGATACTTGTGGCATTGGTTTATAGATGATGTGTCTTTTCATTGTTGCTACATTAATTTTGTTAATCTGATATTTTCTAATGTCAAGATATTTCTAAGTGTAGGTCAAGCTGAGGGGAAGGTCTTTAAAATGCATTGCATGTGGGGATAGGCCAGAGATATCTTATGAAAGTTTCCAGAACTTTGATTATGAAAAATTTACTCAATCTCCAATGTCTGACAAGGTATTTCTCTTTCTTTTTGATATATTTTTTATATCTCTTTTTGGGTACGGTTTTGATTATTGGTACTTTCTTTTCGGTCTCAAAATACATGCATGGTTGCAACTCAATGATTCATCATGTGATGCATTTTCTTAAAAAACGACTTGAAGTATTGTTAACCCCTAGTAGTACTAGTGTAATTGGAGGGTTAAGATCCAACGAGATTCTATTGCCTCATTTCAAATGTGATGCACGATACAAGTTCTGTGATTCCCTCACACAACTACAAAACTAGATCGACACTATCAGAGTGCAGCGGCTATGAAAGTAGCATACTTATGTATTCACTATATGCAGATGCTATTGAACTAAATGTGATAGAATTGATAATGTAAACAATAGGAAGCATAAGGAAAGGAATATAAGCTAACTCTTTATTGAATAATATGCCAATTCGGCCCGTGGATTACAATTTAGAGGTCTTAGTCTCTCCACAATTCATACTATTCAGACAAGCATTATCAAACTGCCAAACAGTCTCAGACTTCCCTGAGCACGAGTTGGTATTCTCTCTCTTCTTCTTTGTTGCAGATTTGTTGGAGTTGGACCTTCTCTTCTCCTGTTGCAGATTGTTGTGACTGAACTCTCTTCTATTCATTCACTAGATTTATAACTTACTCTAGATTGTTCAGTTCACAAGGTAGTCCAACAGTCTTTGTAATGCTTCACCTCTTCCTTAGCTGTCTCTACGAATTCCCAGGGGTAGCATGTGGTCAATCTCCCTTTGATTGACCCAATTAACTCTTATGCATGTCTTTTAGCAATTCTGTAGCAGTCCTGTAGCATGTGTCAATTATATAGTAGCGCGTCAATTCTGTAGCACACGTCAATTTTGTTGCAATGGTAACCTATTTATTCCTCCTACAAAGCAAATTAACCAAGCAACAGGAAATGCAGATTGGAAGCAAATATTTTGATGTTGATTGCACGAGCCCAAAGATGCTCCTGCATTAGACACCCTTGGTAAGAAAACATGAGCATCCAACTCATGTGGACTGAATTTTGGACCCTTTGAGTCATGGAGGCCACTGAAGGCGATCCAATTCCTCCTCTGCAATCCATGATGCATCCTCCAAAATTCTATTCCTCTATTTGACTAAATATTCAAATTGATCCTGAACTCGATGCTTCCCGTTAACTCTTTTTGCCAATATTTCTTCAATTTCTTCAATGGGCTTGATTGGTATCTTTTGTTTCCATTCTTGCATGGTTCCTGCTTCACCACCCTCTTCTTCTCCATGAGACTCATATAAGTTAAAAATATTAAATATTGGCGAAATGTTAAAGGCCTCTGACAAATCCAGCTTTAGGAGTTATTAGATATTTTTCTCAAAATCTTACATGGATCAATTTCTTGTACTTGAGTTTGTTGTACATTCCTCTGGGAAATCTATCCTTCCTCAAATGCGCCATCACTCTATCGCCCTCGTCAAAAACCTTCAACTTCCTATGCAAATCTGCCTTCTACTTATCGCTAGCATTAGTATGTTGTAACTTCTTTCTGACCTACTCATGAATGTCATGTATGCTTTTTGCAAATCTGTTTGCATCAACACTCCTGTCCTTGACTTCTGGCAAGTTAACCAAGTCTACAACATCCTTTGGGGACCTTCCATACACTACCTGAAATGAACTTTTTCCCATGGATCTATTCATTGAACTGTTGTAAGCTAATTCAGCTTGAGCTACAACCAAATCGCATTGACCCGGTTTGTCTCCAATCAAACTTTTCAAGAAGTTTCCTAGACTCCAGTTCACTATCTCTGTCTGACCATCTGTCTGTGGATTATACGTTGACCTGTACTAAAACCTGGAACCCATCTTCTTCAAAGAGTCCTTGCTCTAAAAATGTCCAAGAAATCAAGTATCTCTATCTAAAGTGATAATCCTAGGCAGCCCATGCAACCTTACAATTTCCTGGAAAAATAACAGTCACATGTGTAGTATCACTGGTTTTCTTGCACCGTATGAAATATGCCATCTTAGAAAATCTATCCATCACCACCAGCACTGAATCATAACCTCTCTGTGTCTTAGGTAGTCCCAAAATGAAATCCATGCTTATGTCTTCCCAGGGATTTTTAGGTACTGGTAAGGGAGTATATAACCTAGTGTTCTGGCTTCTCCCCTTGGACAATTGACAAATTCTACAACACTCAACAAACTTCTTGACATCTTTATTGGTATTGGGAAAAAATACCTCTTATCCACCAATGCCTTAGTTTTATCCACTCCAAAATGCCCACCTAAACCTCTGCTACGTAGCTCTCGTACCCTATGGTTCTTTGCATGCCTTCCACGCCTCTACAAAATATGTCTTCTTCATACAACTCTTTCATGCTATCCAAACTAACAACTTCAACATACATGGTATTTAACAACATCACCCTCCGGCTTAATGCTCAACAACCTTATTAAACTTTGCAGAACTATGTTTTAAAGCAAATGAGTAACTCTGTAAAAACTCCACCCATTTAAAATGCTTCTGATTCAGCTTACCTTCATTATTTATGTATTGCAGCACCTTATGATCTGTAAACAACACAAATTCAGTATGGCCTTACTCCTTTAATTAGCCTAGTTTTTACTGCTGTCTTAACACATATATCAGCTCAGATTGGAGGGTAAAAATTTGTGCTAACAGGACCTCAAGCACAGACAAATGGTGAAGGCAGTAGGCCTCAAGAGATTCATTCCCTGCGTTATGTTTTAGTCTGTAAATGCATCTTCTTCTTCTTCCATTGTATTTGTCTTCTTGTAAAGCCACCTCTTCCATTTTGGCTACTTGTATTAGATCTGATAAATAAAAGCTCAAGCAGCAGATTAAGCACCATATTCAGTGTGACAGTGTGATGTTTTTTAATGGCACAGAAGTGATTTCATCTTGATAATGACCATTTCTTGTCATTTCTTTATGCATTTAAATGATGTGCAGAGGGTACCTCCATGTATTTAAATGAGTGAAGATTCATAACTGTTTGAAGCATGTTTTCATAGATCTTTATACATTTGTTATAATTGCTGAATTCTTAATTGCTCCGCATGTTTTTCTTCTTTTATAAACTACAAGATTCATTCTCAGTAGTGCCTTGTATGTTTAAGTGTCTTTCTTCAAATTTACCCACTCGCTCACCCTGAAATCTTAAATGTCTGAAACACTCGTGGACATATGCCTCTTGAGATGGAGAATTTAAATCATTTGCGCTGATATTGTTTGAGGGCAGAGAGATCCAAGAAAATTTTGCACAGTAATTCTTTATTGCAAGTATGGTTTTAAAGCTCGTTCTGAGTTTTAGCCCATGGGGTTCCTCGGCATCGTTCCAATAACAGCTTGGAACATCTCGAGGAACAACATTGTGTTTCCTCTTGATTGAAGCCTAGATGTTATGTATTTGGTTGAAGCCATTCAGGTGGCAGAGGTTTCTATCTTTCAGCAAGGTGTGAATCTATCTATAATACAAGCTACTTTCATTCATAAATGTCTATATGGGTAGGTGTTTTGTTTCCTGCTTTGATAGAAGAAAGAAACGTCTGTCTGAGGTGGCTTCATTTTTCCTTGCGTTAGAGAATAAATAATTGAATTAACCAATGTTGCTAATCATGTTGTCTGAATGAATAGAACTAAGCTCACTTTCTTATCTTTCAATGAACCTATGATGCTAACTAATTCACCTAATGTTGTTGCTACCTTCTACCTGATAGTTGACATAGAAAGAATTGGTTGAATAAAAGGAATTGGTTCTTTCTCTAATAATAAGCCTCATTATCTTAATTATAAACATTAGGAGGTGAAGGAAGAAGGACATAGATTTATTGATCATTGTTTCATAAAATTGTTCAATAAAATCATTTTACTTAATCGATCTAAACATACTATTTATGCCTGGAAAGAAAGAACGTATTATGCAGGGGATTAAAAGCACTCTATTAGGAACGTAGGAGTCTTATACTTGATTGCTTCTTTCACTCCTTATATCTATTGCTTGGTTCTACCCAGATAGCTTACTCCTCCATCCATCTTTAGCCCACCCATTTGTTGCTTCTTACTATTCCACATCTTCTTACACTGGATCAACTACACCTTTAACTGCTACTATCGATCAATTACCGTTGCTACTACAGGGGCTGGTCTAAGCTCCTCCCGTGCTTCATTGGTAGAATGCACAACAACGGATCTCAGCACTATCATTTACATTCCCAAATTGCACATCTTTAGGAAGAATGAACCCCATTGAAACTGGCTCATCACACAACATACCCGGGATGGACAAATTTTATCCTTTTCAGTTAGCCTTTACACCCCAACCCCAATCTTTCAATTTGCTTGCCTAAAGACCTCCATCACAAGCAGAGCATGTTTAAGAAGCACCAGAGGTGCATAACCCCTACAGGTCAAGACTAATAGCTACCATTTTAGTTAAAGTCTTCATTTATAGGGTTTAATCCATTTATGATTTTCCACTATAAATATTAGTGTCCAATAAATGATTATGGTATTTTTTCTTTACTGTTAATGTTTTCTTAATGTGTAGACAATAACTAGCATTTTCATCTTACTAGACATTTCAAATTTGTTATTATTAAATATTATAAAGAAATAGAAAATTGATAGAATGAAATTATGGAAAAAACTTCAATTCCAACCTTTTGTATTACTCCTCATACAACTAATCAAGCCTGATACTGTTTAATGCTTTTGTTTGATTTGTACTTGTAATAGATCCACATATAGGAAACCAAGGTCTTCCCAACACTAAGTCTACATATCTTCCATCTTCCATTTCTTATATGTAAATCCTATTTATCTTCTTGAATTCAACTGCTTCATTCTCTCTATGAACTCTTGCCATAAGGGTGACTTCTAAATATAGGGTTTGATTCACTAACCCTTATATCTACGTTCTCTACATCTTTGACTATGGGTTGGATCTAAGTCTATTTGGCTCCTCTTTTATAAGGAGGCTAATAAATAGATGAACTTAAAGATGATGATAGTGCTATAAGACTATAGAAGGTTCATTTACTTCACTATTATGCGTTTCTATCATAGAAGAGATTGATGAGTCTACTAGTATATTAGAGGCCACACTCTCCTAATTCACTTGACTGCTTGAGCTTGTGATCACCTTGTTCAGTGATTTATTAAACTCTACACCAGTGGAGATTACTCATCTCCACGACAACTTATTTTTACTATTTTTTCTTTTCAAGGTTATACAACCTATATGCCTTCACTTTGTCATCATAGGTAAGAAATATATATTTTATACTCTTAGATTATAGCTTAAACCTTCTTACATTAATGATGTAAACACAAATTATATAGCTTAATACTATAAAATTACTTATATCTAGCTTTACCCTCTTTAAATGGAGTCTTTCCTTCTATTGAATTTATGGGCAATCTATTGATGTTTTATACTTTTATAGACTTATTTTCCCCACAAGTACCTTAGAAATTCTCTTGTTTTATGTAATATTCCCAAGCAGATTCGCTAGGAACTTAGTGTTTATTTTCTGACTGGTTTGTGTTTTTGTTCGAGTGTTTTGCAGATCTGCTTCTCAGTGTTGCGCTAGGGATGTTTGATTGAGTTTTATAGCATGTGAACAATGTATTTGAAACAACAACAGATGGAAATAACAAGATACAAGAGGAATAACACAAGAAAATACCCGAATAACTTCAAATCTGACCTTTATTTAGAGAATAAGCTGACCTCCATACATAAGATCTGCAGATCTGGAATGATATAGCAAGATAAAGAAGTCTGGCTTGAATATGCCACCATGATACAATGATAGAGAGACATGAGGCCTCCTAGTCCTTCAATAACAATATACCAGCCAATACAAGATTAATTTCTTTCCCTTGAAGACTTGGCACTTCCATATCTGGCTGAGATGCGCTCCAACTAGATGTAACAAGCTTACAAATTTTGTTTCCTTGAAGAAAGCTCTCAAACCCTTGAAAAATGTTGCCAAATTGTAGATTGGGGAATTTGTAGTGCATATGAAGAGATCCCTCAACTAAAATACCAGATCTAGCTCTCCAACTCACTGAATCCTCAATGGACAGTGTGCCCCTCTTCAGAAATTCACCCCAAGGTCTCAATAAAATAATATGCAGAAGAAACCCTCCAATAATAAGTGAGAAAGGGCATTCTAGGTTTGGGAAACCCTTCAAGCAAGCGTTTCGCCCCATACCTCCTTTCTTCTACCCAAATCAAACTGATCTTCTTCCAGCAGTGCGCCCCACCTGCAGAAAACCTCTAGATCTGCGCCCTACCTCTTTCTTCCACTGTAGAAATCAACCTGTAGCTGAATAGAATGGTGAGGGAGGAATCTTTCACCTCCTTGACCAAGCTTGGACCAGGAACAAAGGGATCTTTCACCTTCTTGCTGGTCTCTAGGGTTTGTTTACTCAAAACCCTCAAAATGTAAGCTGCATAGCTCAAGAAGCAATAAGAGAAAATGACATGAATGAGGAGTGAGGCACCCTCCTCTCTCTTTTATACCTCCAGCTTTTAATTTTAGTTGAGTTAGTTTATTGTTTTTTCTAAGGTTATTACTTTATTTTCTCCTCAAGTCAAATAACCCTTTTTTTGCTTTATCAAAGTCACTTTAATAATATAACATTAAGTTCCTCAGTGACACTTTAGCGCCTCCTAACCCCTTTTACCCATGGGGCTATAGTCTAGAGGTGTGACTAGAGTCCAGACTACTAAGTCCTCTAATGTTCTTGTCAACGAGAGGGGAACATTACAGTTTAAGTATACATCTAGCCCTTTCCATCAATATTCTATTCTTTCTCTCTATGACTCCATTTTGTTGTGATGTGCACATTGAAGAAAACTGAGGCACTATGAGGCTGCCCAACAGGTCTGTCTTTGACCTCTTGTTGGGTTCTAAGTTCAATCTCCAAAACTGTCCTTTGCTGCTGTTTTAGGACAGAAAACAGCCAAGTACTTTTCTGCTCATAATTTTGATGGTTAAGTGCTCTTTTGAGGTGCCCTTGCAAGTGTTCTCAAACTGGTGGTTAGCACATGCAATCTGCTCAAAACAAATATCACTCCTCTAGATATTTACAACTCTAAAATGCTGATGTAAACTCTAAGCATGCATGAAATTGGACACAAGTATTTTTGGTCAACATGACCCTAGATAAACCCCCCCCGTGGGGAAAACCAATTTGGAGATAGATGTATATAGAAGATTTCAAAGCAAATGTACAACAAGGAAAACATATACAAGTGAACCTGGTACAATAGCAACCACTCTTGGATGCTTTGGAGTCCCTTGAAGATGTGCTTGCTAGTCCATTGAAGTAAGGCACCCTTTGCCTTGGTGCGCCCTTTTTCTCTTGCTAATCCGTTGGCCCTCTTTCCTTGCGCTTGCCTTTTCCTTTGCCTTTGCTTGAACCTTTGCCTTTGCCCTTAGTATTGCACCCTTTACACAAGAGTGCCTCCCTCCATGGCTTGGTGCGCACTATGCTCAAGTGCACCCCTCTAGCAAAAACACCACAAATTTGTGCGCCCTCCTTCGCCCTTGCACCCTCTACTCCTCTAGAGTGTGCCTCTCCATGGTTAATGAGTCTCCTCCAAGAGTTGGGGACTGTTATCCCCGATATCTAGGGATAACTAGGAGATCATGTCTCGAGGCCCACATGGTCCTAGACATGGAGTACCGAGAGCAGGAGCGACCTGAGCATGGTCCTGGAGG
>JZKD02S1668408.1:509407-565000 GCA_000966675.3 Picea glauca
CACATCCAGGGGCCCTAGAACACATCTAGGGTCTTGTATCAACCACCAAGGAACACATCCAAGGATCAATCCAAGCACTAAGCAAGGATTCCCTAGAACACATCCAGGGGCCCTATAACACATCTAGGGTCTTAGCCATCCTCCAGGAGAATGGCTCTCGCTGCTGCATGTAAATTTAACAGTGTCTCGTCAGAGTCTTCTCCCTCTTCCTGGGAGAATCCTCTAGACACAATTCAGTCTTTGTACATCTGCAACATGCTTGATATATTAGATCAATCTTGGAAGTCAACATTGACTTCCCTTCTAGTCTCATGGAAAAATCCATATCCCAGTATTTCCAACTGGCTTCCTTCTCTATCATTGAATCAAGGAAATATTCCCAGGAGATTTCATATCTCCTAGAAGTCTTTGAAGCTACGATCTAGTCTTCTCATGGAATTTGTCTCCCAGTCCTGGAAGATGTCTCTTCATCTGATCCTTTCTGAGATCAGGCTTACTCTGAATCTTGATTTCTTCCAAGCTTACAACAACTTCATAGTATTTTTAGGATATACTTGGTGTTGAATACCAAGTCTTAATATGAAAAGTTGAGTCTGACTTCAAACGAGTTTTGCTTCCTGTCAAGAAGGCTTCATTATCCTTTGATCAAGTCTACTTACCAATCGGTCATCTTTGGAGCCTTCTTCTTTTTACAATTTATCTCCATATGAGATACTCTGTATCTCAAAAATAGCTTCTTCTTCGTCTTCTATGGTACATAAATGAGCATGTACATAGTCTGCTTCATGTCTCATCTAATATGTTTCCTTCTGCAACCGTCACTATAGCTTCCTCAAGGTTATCACCTGTGACCTGAAACAAGATCAATAAGGGAGAAGCAACAGACACGAGTAATACTCTTTATAATAATAAAACAACAGTGAGAACAATCATCACGGTAGCTCCTCTAGAGCTATTACTTGTGACATGCCTAAAACAAGAGTCAAAAGTAAGAGATACAATATGAAATTAGATCAACATTTTTCTAGTGTTGTGATCAAATGTTCCTCCATGGTAATGTGGAGGCTGGAACCAACACAAGAGGTTTCTCGTGGAGGAGATGTTAGTTATATCTAGTAAATGATTACAATAAGCATTTATCTCAATGTGCTCACATGCTACCAAGTATAATACTTTTCAAAGACTGCTACCTCAACTATGGTGTTTACTTGTAATGAGGTAGTTATCAACTTGTCATGTGCAACTTTGAATCTTATCAACTTAACCAATCAAACCTAGAAGCTGGAGTCTTGTCCTCAAGAATGAGTGTTGCTTTTCTTTCAAGTCTCCTTCACTCAAGATGACAAGTGCTTTCTTCAACCTGTCCTCTGTACTAAGACAATATGCTATCTTGACAGAAGTCGAAGTTAGAGAATAAACTCTAATATCAATATAATAACTTGTCTTTAATTTTGACCAAGGGTTAGTATGATGTTCATAACTTCAACATACAACCTAGATGTCAAGATAATGTCATAACGAATAGATGTATATAAAATGATCAAACCCGAGGTGCATTATTCCTCTAAATGTGTTGGATCTGAGATCCTTCTAGATCTATGACAGAAGGTCACTTCTCCTGCAAGTACCCTTTAGAATAATAATGCATTTTAAACATGTGTAAGTACATACCTCTGACAATATCATGCTAGGGTAAGGTACACTAGGACAATAGCACAACAATCCCAACACTTGATAAAAACTTTCATTGCAACTGGTACTGCAGCTGGTGTTGGCACTGCAACTGGTGCTTGCTATTGGCATGAAGGAACTAGCACTGCAACTGCAATTGATGCTGCAACTGCAACTGTAACTGCAATTGGTACTGCCATTGCAACATCAACTTAGGGTTTTACGAGGAAACCCTAATTTTTCAACTTTCAAATTTTGGAATTCTGATCCAAGGACTAGGTGCGTTGGGCTAAGGCGAGTAGGCTGGAGTTGTCTGTTTTCAGAAATTTCAAGTTTTACCCCTTGAAACTTGACCTGTGCCATTTCTGGACTGGTACTTCTGGTACTGGTTCTAGTTCCCTGGTTTTTTGGTTTTTCTGGTACCAGCCAAAACTAGGGTTTGACTTTCTAGAGGCTCTGGGCACTGAAAAGGTGCGCTCAAGGTGCCAATGAGTTCGCTAGGCTAGGGCGCACTTCCCTAGATGGTTTTTAGGCTGAAATTATCTTCCAATAAAAATCCCTAATTTTCTTGTACGACAACATTGACATTTTTGGTTACCCGGTGAAAGGTGCTCTATTCAGTCAAGCTCTAATACCATGTTAAATTTAGATCTACTATTAAGTTCTTTTCAATTTACTAGATAATAATAGCATAAGCAGGATCACTGAAAGAAACACAATCACAAGGTACACAACATTTATCCTGGGAAACCCTCATGGGGGAGAAAACCCAACAAAACTTCCTTAATAAAAGAACCACTTTATCACAACGTTATAAAAACCCATTACAAAGTCAAGTGTCTAGTAGTGTAGGTACAAGGTTACTTCCACATACAAGACACACATGCGGAGTACCTACCAAGCTATAAAAGCTAACAGTGAGAGGGGGTAAGAAGGTCAATCATTGTTCAAAGGCAGAACCAATTCAACACTCCCCTGCACTGAATCTAAGATTTTATGATGAAGACCTTATTGCTCAAAGAAATGGGAAGATGAAGGCACCACATCAAGATAAGGAGGTGGTCAATGGAGTGAAGAAATCCTTTTTGAGTATATTCCTAGCTTCTCTACTAAGGGGGGCGAAAGAATAATTTGCTAGTTTTGTTGTTGGATTGGATGAATATTCAGAGATATCTATGGAGCAAATGGTGTACACATTTGCCATTCGTAATTTCTCACAAGTAGCAAGGTCTTCATTTGGTAGAAAGGTATCGGAGCACCTACATTTTTATTCATTCCATGAAGTGCAACAGGTTGGGTTTGCAAAAGGTTGAGGATCTTGTCTTTGTGCATTCCAACCTTTGCCTTGCACCTTGTAGGGGTCCAAAATATAGAAATGGGACTTATAAATATTGGGATGTGGATCTTGAATCCCTTAATTCGTATCTATCTCTAGCTCCACTAAATATTGAGGAACCTAGAAATAGAATTGGAAACACTTCCAATCCACAATCCACCAGTGAATGTGCATCTTCTTCTACTTATATTGATGAAGGTGAAGATGAGATGGATGACTATTAGGCTTTAGCTCATGTTGTGTTTCAATTTTCAACACATAAGCCTCGTATATAAAGGATGATTTTGAAAATATAGCCTTATTTGTAAAGGATGATTTTGGATATATAGCCTCATTTATAAAGGCTGTTTTTTATTTTTCACATTTTACATAATGTTATCATCAATGGGAATTAATATAGACATCAGTTTGCTACTAAATTGTCATTTATGTTTCTCATCTAAGTTTTCTTGCTCAAATTATTCATTCTTCCATATTCATTCTTCTATATTAATTTCCATTGATGGTAACATTATGTAAAATGTGAAAAATAAAAAAAAGCCTTTATAAATGAGGCTATATATCCAAAATCATCTTTTACAAATAAGGCTATATATTCAAAATCATATATAGATAGATAGATAGATATATTTCTCTGTGTGTGTGTAATAGCCCAAGGGGTTTCCTCAACCGGTTGTTGCCAATGTTGTTGGGAATTTGTTCCATGCCAACATGTGCCCGGTTCAAATTCCCTTGGGTTAGGTGCACTAATTGATGCCAATGGTTTTACTACCATGTTTCCCAATTTCCAAATTTTGGGGGATTCACTTTCCAATGCATATCCATTTCCGAAACTCATAGCTGTTTCCATGTACCATGCAACTTAGCTTGAGAGAGAGAGAGAGAGAGAGAGAGAGAGAGAGAGAGAGAGAATCAGATTTGTGCTAATGAATTCAATTAAGTATTCAGTACAACTTGAGAATGTTGTGCATGAGCTGATTTTTGGATGTATTTGCAGCCAAAGGGATTTGAAAATTTGTTACTGCATGCCAGTGAAGTTGCTTGAGCTTTGAGGTAAAGTGTGATAGACATTTGAAGGGGTTGACAAGGGAGAAGTTATACATGCCATTATTTCCACACTAATTTAAAAAGGAGCATACAAAACAGAAAGAAAGAGGCTTGAATACCAGATTTTGGAAAACCTATTATCCATCTGAGTCATAACCATTACTAGAAAGCTGATCTCTCAATAAGGTTTCACTTCTAGAAGCTGAAGGGTATAGTTTTATCAGTATAATATAATTAGTAAAAAAACTACATTACGTAGCTAGAGATCTATGTTCAATTTCTGGAGAGAAATCTAGCATAAGTTCTATGAAGGGAGACATCCTAGCATCTAAGACATAAGACCATACATTATTTTTGTGCTAAAGATAAAAAATTTGAATAATTCTTCAATATGCAATCTGTGGAAGAAAACGTGTCTGATGTGAATATCATTGATCCGATGTTGATGGATTTCTTAAAGCAGCTAAGTGGTAAAAACTAGTAATGTTTACATTTTCACAATGCTAGACCTTTAAGAATATAAATGGATCATATTAATCAGGCCATGGAAAATCTATACTGCTTATAGACAGCACTCCAAAATGTTATAAGATGCCCACATACATCTAATGTATTTATGTTGGTTCATTTTTTGGTTCAACTACTTTCTAGATTTCAACCACCAACTAATCGGCAATGTGGATAGAAGTACAGCCAACTTTAACCAACTTCTTTCGTTTGTGGACATTTCTATTAGTTAATAAAACTGAGGAGCTTCATGTTTCGAAACAAAACCAAATGTTGACTAACATATTTTGTTTCCAAGCAGATCTGCAGTCTAATAACCACTTGGCAAAGTCTACAAAGCAGTTATATTGGCCATCAACATGCACATCTAATATGCTTGAAATATTTAGTAACTGGGGGTTCTGTTCTAACCATGTTTGTTGTTTCACTGTTAGTATTCTGTTCAAAAAACATGACATAAATGTTCACCGCGATTAAGAAATTGTGTGCCATAATGTTACTAACTTCCATGCTATTCTATGTTTGTTGCTCATATTGAGATGAAGTTTGAATTATTTATGTTGAAGTTTGGTACATGTCCCAAAACATTAACCTTGCCTGTGATGATATATTTTTGGGTGCTTGACATGACATTTTAATTCAGGCCCCTTCAAAATTATGCCTTATTCCATCTTCTCAAAGGTCTACGAGTAAAGAATTCAGGGAACAGCAAGAAAGTGGAAAGCCATATGTTTTACTCGATGTACGAGAGGACCACCAGTACAAAATTGCTGCTTTGCCAAATTCTATAAACATTCCATTATCACGTTTGGAGACTCAACTCCAGCTAATCCAAGAAGCTATAAGAGATGTCTCAGTAAAAAATGCGTCTGAGGAACCCTTGCAGATTGAAAAGTCAAATGGAACCACTGGCGATCAAATTTGTTCCAGAATTCCATTATATGTTGTCTGTAGAAGAGGCAATGATTCTCAAAGAGCTGTTCAATATTTGTGCAGCAGAGGTTTTCATGCTGCACGGGATATCATTGGAGGGTTGGAGTCTTGGACAAAGGAAATTGACCCCAACTTCCCTTCCTATTGACAATGCTGACTCAAGTTTCATGGATTCCAATTGATCTGTTGATACAACTTCCCTGTTAGTTCGGTTATTCATGCATGGCCTCCAATCATGAAATATTATGTAATTAATTAGTGGAGGATTTATCACGTCTATAACTTTGGATTGTGGAATCACAGTAAATTATAACCTGTTAATACATGACTGCATATGAATCAAATTTCTGTGTATGATATGTTCCGACTGAAAGGCTGAAGTAAAGTGAAACATCTAAAGTTTACTAGCTAGGTAAATATTATTATTAGCTCCATATTTGAGCACAGAAGAATGACATACTTTTGTTCTTGATGTCAGATGCTTCTTATGTGTTTAATGAATTATGTAAATAAAGGGGGTACAGAGAAACAAACATTCAAATTTGGCAGTAATCATGAACAGAGCTCTTAATACTATCAATCAAGAAGTTTGGGCCAAGGAGAAATTATCTAAAACACTTCAAATGAACAGAAAATGCTATCCTGCAGTTAGTTTATACCTTGTTGAGCTTTCATGTTACAGAATCCTTTCAACTCAAATGCATACCTGTATGCATGTCAGTTTTTTCTACTTCGTAAGACTTATTTGAGGTGTCCTATAATTGTCTCAAAAAGCGCAATATATCTTGAGAAAGCTAATAAAAATCCCAAAGTCTTTCACGAAGGTGCATTTCAACATCACAGGGAGAAGTGGCAGCAATTATGTGTGGTAGAGCATCTCAGAGGTTTTGCAAGGATGGAAGCTTTAGTATGGTATTTGTGTAGGCTTGTGAAGTGTTTTTCCCCTAGTCTTGTACAGCTGGTTTACAAGCAATACAATTTTTCATTTTGCAGTAACATGAGAAGGGAAACAATTATTCCAAAAGTGCAATGATTTTTGTCAGTTGCTTTGCCATTTGATCTAAAAACAGAAACAATCATCTCATATGTGAATGCAATTGTAAAACATTTTGCTTAGAAATTCTCAAATGTGCTTGTGGATTCGAAGAAAACAAATTGTAATCTAAATTGGACAAGCATTTTCTTCAGAAAGAGGCAAAAATGATGAGAATTTCAATTTTATCAAAAAAAAAAACACTTGCAAATGTGTCATTCCATATGAGATGATTGAAAAGAATGTTTGGAATGTGCACAGTTGATATATACTCAAATCTAACTTGGTTTTTAGAAGGGAGGAAAACCCTTATCAAAATTTTGTAGTCGTTTTGAAAAGGAAATACTTCTAAATTATGTTTAATTGTGTACATGGAAAATTTGTTGCAACGTTTATGTCAACCTGTACACACAAAAAATGTCACTAAGAAATAAGTACAATATGAACACTTCTTACTCTAAGAATCTTGAACTTGAAATACCAATGAAAAACCTAATTAGAAGACAACATATTTTATATTTTGCCTTGGGGTCCTATTCTTTCCATCTTTGGTGGATGGTTTGGTGACTTCCTTCTTCTCTCAGAAAATAGGCTTCTTTCTATGGAAACATCTCCTTGGAATAATCTATCCATCCAATTAAAGGAATGGGATGATCCTATTCTAGAATTAAAGGGCTACTATCCTTGTTCCATGGAGAAGGGACATTCCTTACCTTATATAAGGATAATCTCTCTAAAGGAGAATTAGATAAAACCAAATAAAGGTTGTAATCTCAAATTAGCTCACTTATAACATGTGCACAAGTTTTTACAATGAGGGGGATGCAAACTATTCTCTAAATAAATACATCCTCCCCAAAGTTTTCAACAAACGAGTCAGGAACAACAAAAATATATACTAAAAAAATTTAAATATATTTTAAAAGTAAGGAATAAATTAGAAATACATAGAAAATTAATTCAACCATAAAACATGCATGATAAAATTATATATACTATACACTAAAATTGAATAGCATTTAGGATACCATGAACATTTAACATCATAATCTAATTATATTCCAATGAGAACATAATTTATTTTTTAATTTTAAAAGTTCGCTGGTATATATTTAAAAATGTGAAAATGGTCAAACAATATTGAAGCATGACTATAGTTTATAGTGATAGTAATTTTTATTTATGCCATTAATTACAGTTTTGATTTGTGATTGAAGGTGACTTTGCCACGTTTTTTGGTGGTATTCATTTGAACAATCCTAATCCTTCACTACATGCTTAGACATGCCTAAAAGATGGACTACTACCATGTTGTAGTTTCGCTAAATCAATCTTTGCATATATTACATAGGTAATTTGTTAGACTATCTCAAAAGATACACAATTACCACGTTGTAAGCTTTCCTATATTAGTTTCCGCATGTATTACACTTCTCACATCCCTTGTATCCACCTCCCCACCTTGAAAGAGATATGTTGGTGCCCTCTCAACCAATTCATCTTTAAGTGTGACCAGGATGACATTCCTCACAATTCTCCGCTTCTTCCTCCACCGATTTATCTCAATTCACCCCAATCACAATCCATGAGGATGACAAACCCCCTCCACCGACCCAAGTTATTGGGGAACAACCGACACCACTACTCCTCTACATACCAACACTAAGAATACTTTGTTGGAGATTTTGAAAGTCCCCTAGCTCCTTTCATTGATCCCTTTTTGCACATCCTTCCAATGACCCAATCTACATAGGACCTCTTTCTTGAGCATCGACAAACTAGTGTCTCCTATACACACACACACACACATACGAAAATAAGATCACACCCTCTTGTTTTCTTAATCCCCCCCACAACAAACTCCAATGTCCAAACAAAGACCTCTATGTTGTGACTATTTAGACTCCTCACTCCCCTTTCCCAACACATCATGTCAATTTTGAGGCTTTTGAAACAACTCTCCCTCACTGTCAATTGTGTTCTACCCTCTAGCTAGGCACACCCCACTGGTGCAGGGCTACTCCTTTCTCCACTAAGGGGTATTTTCATGCTTGTGACTCTGGCTCCTCTAGAATAGGTACACAGTTCGAGTGGTGAGGCTGCCATAACTATTTTTCCCTAATAACAAACAAAACACTAGCACACTGGTGGACTTTCCTCTAATGCCACAAATTAATAGGGTTATTCCATGTTGACAAAGATTCATGAAGTTACCCATAATTCACCCTCATAGTAGCAACAACCATAGAGAAAAGATTCAATAGGCCCCATACTAGGAGCACACACAAGGTTTGTGCCTCCCACTCACAAACCTACTAGTAACGACTATGGTCTCTTGTTGCAAAGGAGGCTTCTCCTTGAGTTATGCTCCATCATGAAATTGTACAAGGAATACAAGTTCGAACAAGAAAGTAACATCATTAAAACATAGAAATGTTAATCCATTGTTTTAGAAGGGACAAGAGGCATCCAACAACATGTTGCAAGAGTGGCCCCTTGCTCTGCAACACACTAGATGATTTCCATATACTTAACTCAGAATTGTATCAACAAACAACAAACTGCAATTTGAATTATCAATCTACCAATATTTTATTAACCAACTAAATCTTGAAGGTTCAAAAACTTGTACATTTATAGATATTGTTATGCTAAATCCCTACATAGTTACCCAATTTTTAGGGATAGAGCTACGGTAGCAATACATAGTGGCATTAAGAAAGGGCCTAATGGATTTTCTGCAAATTTATGTCTCTAGTGTGGATGAAGGACATGGTAGATCATTCATGCATCTAGCATCAAGCAATAATAAAGAGAATATAATTAGTAAGTCATCCAATGCTAGCCTAGTGGTGGACTATGTGAGCATGGGTTCAAGATCTGACCGTGAGAAAGGTGGGAGAATACATAATGGATTTTCCATGGTTGGGATTAATAATAATAAGACCAAAACCATCGTAAACATATCTAGCCATATTCTTGACAATGATGAATTTCATGTATTGGAAGGGCTTAGGCTTCGTGATTATGCCTAGATTGATTCCTAAGTATGATATTATATGTAGCATTGGCGAAGTCTTAAAACATCTTCCAAAGAGTGTTACAAAACAAATAAGGCAAGATGTTGCTCTTACTTTAAGACGATCCAAACCTCTGAAGAGAAATATCAATTGGAAAGAGGATGATGTGCCAAGGAAACTAAGGAATAATGACAAAATCATCATTCTCAAAGCAGACGAGGCAGGATCAATTGTGGTGATGAATGGAGATTATTATACAAAGAAAATGCATGAGCATTAGAATGTGAGTGGATGTTATAGGAAACTTAGTATAAATTCTCTTAATAAAATCATGAAAGACATGATTGAAGCCATTAAGAAATACTCCTTGGTTGAAGAAACTAAGGACAAGTTTATACCAAAATGCTTCATCATATCTAAAATTTATGGACTACCAAAAATCCACAAGGAAAATACCCCCCTTAGACCCATTGTCAACACGATTGGGTCTCCAACCTACCTTTTGGCCAAATTTCTAGCTAATAAGCTTAAAGTGTTGGTGGGTAGGACATATTCATATATCAAATATTCAACTCATTTTGTAAACAAGATCAAGAATCTTAAGGTGGCTAATAACGACATCCTTTTTAGTCTTTTTAGTTTTGATGTAATGTCTCTTTTTACCATGATCTCGATTAATGAAGTTGTAAGTGTTATTGAGCATGTCACGGATTCTCAGACAACACATCTTGTGGAGATTTGTCTTAGATCTACATTTTTTAGCTTCCAAGGTGATTTTTATGAACATATGTGTCGGGTTGCTATGGGATCTCCACTATCTTTTGTAGTAGCGAATATTTGCATGGAACACTTTGAGCACAATGATCTTGATTCCTCTCCTATGAAACCTGATTTTTGGGTTAGGTATGTTGACGACACTAATGTTAAGTGGCCTTATGGTAAGGAGAACCTCAATGAATTTGTGGAACATCTTAATAGTCAATCTAAGCATATTCAATTCACTATGGAGTTAGAAGAAAACAACCATTCCTTTCTTAGACATTCTCATGTCTAGGAGGAATGACAGTGTTTTAAGCCATCAAATATATTATAAAAAACCCACACTTAGAAAAACCTTCATGTTGACTCCTATCATCACCCTTCCCAAAAATTAGGTGTTATCACCACTCTTGCTACTTGATCTCTCATAATCTTGGATGATGAGCATTTGGACAAAGAAAAGTGGCATCTGATCAACAACTAAATACTAAATAGGGGATACAAAGAATGATAAGTTGAGAAGGATTTTTAGAAAGCTAGAAAGATTCCTAGAATTAATGCCAAGGTAGGATCCCTAAAACTGATCATAGTGTGGTGCTCCCTTATATTCAAGGCACCTCTAAAAAGAGTGCTAGAGTATTGAGTAGAAAGAATATTAGAACCATTTTTGGGCCCCTTCATACCATCAAGAGCCTCCTTAAATCGGTAAAAGACCTTCTAGACCCATATCTTCATAAAGGTGTCTATTGTATTCCATGTTCTTGTGGCCTTCGTATATTGGTGAAACTAGGAGATCTTTTCAAGTTGGAATTAAAGAACATACATAAACAATTACTCATAATTGTGTTGAGTATCCCGCGTTAGCTAATCATTCTAATAAGACTGAGCATCAAATTTGTATTAAGAATATGAAAATCCTAGCTAGGGTTGATCACTTAGCTAAGAGAAAAGTGACAGAGTCTATAGAGATTGTAAAAGAGCACAATTGTATCAATAAAGAAGATGGTTTGAGGTTGAGTAAAGCTTGGTTACCCATTGTTCAAACTAGGAAGAGCCATCCTCTGGTTTAGTTCCACCCCCGCCCCCAACCATGTTTGTTTTATCTTGTGTTGTTTCTCTTTGTTCTTTATACATTGTTTTCTTCGCCACCTTAGTTTTTCTTCTCTTTCATACCCTTTTGTTCGTTTTCTTTTGTTCTTTCTCTTTGTTCGTTATTTTATTGTTGTGTAATGTCCCTTGTTGTTGACTTCTTGGTTTTATTGCTCTTTATTTGCTATTCTTTCCTTTTAATTTCATTTCATATATATATATATAAATTTGTATTTAGTTTTATAATTATAATATAAGTAAAATATTATATAATAAATTATATTTTAGATCTCTTTAATACTTGCATTTATTATCTTTTTCCCTTTAATTTATTTTCACATTTCCTTTTGCTAGTTTATATTTATTGCCTTGTTTTCCTATTATGTTCATTTATGTATATAATTGCAATATCTCTCAAAAAAATTACGAGTTTTCATTTTGAGGGTTAGTTTTTTTTTTTTTAACTAAAACGGGTATGGATTTTTATTAATAGGGAACTCCAACTGGCCGCAGCCTTACAACCTTCAGAACAAGATTTCTACATTTTCCTATTTCAAGCTATTGTCTTTTTCAAGGGATACAAATTTTTACTGGATCTCCATCATTTAAGCTGAGGTCTCCTTGGGCCAAGAGACAACCTTTGTTGGCAAATCTGTCTGCTTCTTTGTTTGATTCTCTAAGAATATGATAACATTTGAAGGAGGTGAATTCTTGTAGGATATACCTCAACCTTTGCAGATTCTTGTTTAAGCCAACGTCGTTAAACTGACCTTTTGAATGTATCATTTTGATCAGGATTTCTGAGTCGCCAAATGCTTGCAGCTCCCGGTGGCCTCTTTCTTTGGCTATATGGCAGACTTTTATCAAACTTAGGATTTCTGCTTGATTGTTGGTTCACTGTCCTAGTCCCCAGTTGAAGGTTTCTTTTATTCTCCCATCATAAGAGTATATAAGTCCTCCAGCTCCCACTATCCCAGGGTTTCCCTTGGAGGCACCATCAAAGAAAGTTGTAGTTATTCCTTGCTTCCTCCACCAACTCTAGAATGTTTCATCCTTGTCTCTTAGCCTCCACTCAGGATTGAGATGGGGTTTTTCAATGCTGTGGATCCGTTGGGTAAACACAAAGGTACCGAGCCAATTCTTTTCCTCCTGCTGCAACGAAGAGTCAACTTTGAGGTTTTGAGAGTTCAAAGTTTCTGGGAGAAGGCCTTTTTCTTTTGCTGCTACCATGTTGGGGGTCCAGGCTACATTGTTGAATGTTTGCTCGTTTCTAGCAAGCCATAGCTTCCAACACACAAATTTGGGGATGGTGATCCAGACTCTGGCCCATAAGGAGTTGATTGAGAGCGAAGGGTAACGGTCCTTCCATGTAGAGAATAGTTCTACTACTGAAATTTTAGTGGGGGCAACAACCTTGAGACCGTGGAGTATGAGAATCCAGACCTTATTTGCAAATAGACAGTCTACGAACAGATGATCCATGGTTTCCATGGCTTTTTTTGCATAAAGAGCATCTATGCGGACCAACGGTATTTCTTTTTGTTAAATTTTCACCAGTCAATATCTTTTTATGCATTAATGTCTAGAAGAAGAAGTTACTTTGGGTAGCGTCGTTGAATCCCATACCTCCATCCAAAATCTTGCAGGGAGGGTTTTGTCTCGCTGTGGTTGTAGCAATTCATAGCCTTTGGCTGAGGAGTACGTTCCTGAAGGTCCCCAACCCCATTTATCGTCTTCTGACTTGTGCACTGGAGATGCATCGCGTAGCTCCTCTTTAAGCATTGTTGTTTGCTGAAGGAGATGATCCGATACATTGTTGAAGTTCCAATTTGTCCAGAACCCAATGTCGTCCCATTTCGATATGTCGTAAATGCTCTTTTCTCCTCTGTATTCTAGGAACTCGCGGATTTCGTGCAGGTTGGCGTTTGATGCTAAAGGCGGATGCCCCATTATCCAGTCTGTCCACAGTTTTACCTGCTTGCCATTTCCTGGGATGCGGTACAGATTTTGCATGAAAAATCGAATTCCTTTCATACAGAGTTGCCATAACAACGTGCTCCTCCTGCTGTTGGCGTTCTGTAGATTTCTAATTTTTGCATTCGGTATATATTTATGCCTCAGCGTTTTGCTAACAGGATGGTTGGGATCGCTATGGAGCTTCCACAATATTTTACAACCCAATGTTGTGTTGGCGAGATCTGGATCTCGAATTTGAAGACCTCCTTCTCTCAGAGTTCACTTTGCTATCTCCCATTTGACCAGGTGAAATTTACGATGGTTTCCTTTTCCACCGTGCCACAAAAAGTCTCTCATAATTTTATTGATTTGCCCTGAAATCGACTTTGGTGCCAAGAGGTAGGACGCTTGGTAGATCGGCAAAGATGAAATAACATATTTTATCAGGATTAGTTTGCCTCCATGAGTTAGCCATTGACCTCCCCATGCAACGATTTTGCCTTTGATTTTGGTTAATACTCCTTCCCACAGATTGACTTTGTTTGTGCCCGTGTCTAAGATAAGTTTATATTTTATTACTTGTGTTTTTCATTTCTTTCGTTCCATTGTTCCTTTTCTTTTGGTCACTTTCCTATTGTTATTTCTGAAGTTTGTAGTGTTTTGTGTTTTCAATATCCTAGTTTTAATGCTTTTTTCTTTGCTTATCATTTCTTTATTATTTTATCATTTTGTGGTTTTTAGTTTTTTAGATTCTTTTCTATATTTATATTTAGTAATGGTGACAATTTTTTTTTAGCAATTATTGTTTTTTTTTTGTTTAATTTATTTATAATTTGCTCTTCTTCTCTCATCTTGAAGATGAAATGTGTATCACAAGTCCTAAACATCAATGTTGAATCCAAAAGTTATTAATATGAGTCTATCATAGTGTGAAAGACTTAAGCATTAAAGAGTGGAAGATGTTGCAATAGAGCAACATAGGCCAATTGTAGATACGTCTATTACATGTTATTTAAGTAACCAAAACCATTGTGTTAAGTTTTTCACCATGGAAGAAGAAGATCGTAGTGTTGGAAGAAAACTAAGGGCAATAGACTTTAGGGGCAAGATTTGAGGCTTTGGATGCCTTGATAGCAAGTCTAGCAAATAATTGAGGAGAAAGTCTAGAAGAGGGTTTGCAACCTTGGGCACATAGTGAGATACATTGTCAAAACATGCAAAGCCTGGCCATGGCCATCATTGTGGCAAACAAACTGCTCAACTTCAAGCTAGAAGTGGGAAGAAGTTCAAAAGCAAATGAAGACACTTTAGGTGGGTAGAAACATGGAAAAGTTAAGAAAAAGGCAAAGGAAATCCTAACTCATATGGAGAAGCTAGCAAGAAGGCTAAGAAAGCAGATGGTGCCAAGGAAAAAAATGGAGGTAAGACTGTTGTTTGTTGGATTTGTTTGAAGGACCATTATGCTAAGAGTTATCCATATAAAATAAGGGTGAATGCAATAGAGTAGGTAGGCCAAACATCAATGGGTATTTTGCAATTTTTGGGTGTTTTAGACTGCGTTGAGTCTAAGGCATGCCAAGAGCTATACTTTGCAAAATTTAGCATCATTCAAGCATAATTGAACGAAAATTTAGTCATGGAAATGATTTACGATGGTGCAATGCAATACTTTATGAAAGAAGAAGTGGTGGTTAGGTTTGGCTTGCAATTAGAACTAATGCAAACCACATTCAAGGTAGTAAAGTTAGATGCTAGCAGGGTGGTTGGCTCAGTGAAAGGAGTCAACTTACAACTTGGTGACTAGAGTGGAATAATGGGTTTCACTGTGATACCACTGAACAAATTCAAAGTTGATATTTGGGTAGGGGTTTATGAGGATGGGGTGAGTGGCACCAACCCCTAACCTTAACAAATTGTTTATTTTTGATGATCCCAAGCTCCATGTCATTCACATTGTGAGGAAACAGTTGGACATGATAGAAAGAATGACTACCATGAGCAGGATAATTGGAACCCATCGTTAGGCAATGCGACCTAGTGAAGAAGAAGATGGGTGTTTGAAGGAGTCTAAAAAGGCCATGGGATGAACGTCTTGGGTGGTCTTTGGTGAAAGAAGACATGATTGGAACAATGAAACAGTTGTTTACGAGGTTAGAGGCTATGGTGAACTCTAAGTCTTCCATGACTACGTTGTCAAGAACAATAGACACTTGTTTGGAGGAACAAAGTAGTCCAAACTTAGGTAGAAAGATGAGTGGACTGGAAAATCACATTGGTGGCACATTCAATCAGTAAGGTGCAAACTTGGCAAGCAACCAGGGTGAAGAGGAGGGTGGTGACTTGTCTTGGAATGAGATACATGATATGGAATAAGCTTGTCCTTAGAGGAACTTAGGCATGCAAATTGTTAACAAGACCCATAAATCAAGAGACTTTTGGTTGAAGGAAAACGTAAAGTTGGTGCAAATATATCTCTATTGATGCATTTGACTAAGATGTGTGTTGGTTTTGAAGATGGATTAGTAAACTTAAGTAGTTTTGGAGGATGAATTGGAGACTTTTGGGAGGAGATGACTTCTAGTGTTGTTGAAGGTAGCATTAGGGGAATTTTGAGGTAAAAATGGTGTAAGATACCAGATGTAATACAATATGCAGAAACAATAATATTCAACAGATATCGATGGAACAAAAAAATATTAAGAAGAACAACACTAGAAATGATACCTTTATTCAAAGAAAGCGATGTTCACTTGCTTCTTCGAGAGGGAAACCTCTAGCAGAGAAGAGATTTATTACAATAATACTCAAGACAAAGAATTCTCATGCCTCCTACTCTTATTTATACTAATTCTATCTTCTAAAGAACCTTCTAGTGGAAGATCTTTCTAGAAGCAAAATCTTCTATTAGGTCTTCTTACATTGACTAGTTCACATTTATTAAATAGGCCTTATAAACTAATGTTGGCCTTTATTACATGGAAAATATATTATTCTACCTACATGAGGGGTTAGGGAGGTTAGGTCCCTAAAATGCCACCCCCCCTTGAAAAATAGCCTTGTCCTCAAGGCTTGAGATGAGAAAAATGTTGCAAAATGGTGGCGGGCTCCCAGGTGACATCTTCTAGAATTGTATTTTCCCACTACACTAATAATTCCTTGATGGTGCGTTGACGGAGAAAATGTTCTCGCTTGTCCAAGACTGCTTGGGGATGCAACCAAATGGAACCTTCTTCATCCAACTCAGGGACACTGGTTTGAGTTTGGCACTTAGTTCCAATCACCTTCTTTAAGCATGAGACATGAAAAACAATATGGAGATTAGAATCATTGGGCATAGCTAATTGGTAGGCCAATGGACCCACATGCTTGAGAATTGCATAAGGACTGTAAAATTTGGGAGCAGGCTTCTAAAAATGTTAAGCTTTGAGTGAAGTATGCTTATAAGGTTGCAGACGAAGAAACATCTAGTCCCCTTCAACAAATTGATGTTTAGAATGACCTTGTGTTTAATTTTGATGATTATCTCAAGCACATGTAGTTTATTTCAATTTAGCATTAACTTGAACCATAAACATTGCAACAACAATACACTAGCTACAGTAAACCAAGATCACAAGAACAATAACCATGCACAAGACACCAAAAATTATCCTGGGAAAACCCTTCTCAATCAAGGGAAAAACCCATCAATCCTTTGCTATATTTCCAAGAGAATATCCTCCACACCACAAACCCTAGAGCACACAAGAGGGTGCTTCTATGACTGAGAAATATGGTGGCTAAGAGAAGTGTGCACTTCAACCCTCCAATTTCAGACCATGCGTTGAGTGTGTATGAGTGAGATGATCCATAATGGGGATCTATCTCTTATTTATACATGACCTATCACATAAAATGGATGTGTCTATTGGCACAATAGGGATGACCTATACAACTGAATAACATAATTAATCTTTGAAACAATATTAATTATCATTACATGGTGGGGCCGACTTGTACCCTTTACAATAAAAATTAGGGTTTTACCAAATTCCTACTCTTTGACAATATATCAAGGGATCTCACACATCCTCTAGTGATCTTCCACTAGGGACACGCCCACCTGTTCTCAACCATAGGGATGTCACTCTCAACATATCAACTCAACTAAGTCCATAGGAGTACTATCTGGAGAGCCATCTCATTTTGACTCAACTAAGTCCATAGGAGTCTGACATGAGACCATCTCAAGTCATTTCAACTCAGTCTATAGGAGCACGACAAGAGACCACACACATCATCTTAACTCAATCCATAGGAGTATGACACACCCATCACATGGGATTTCTCACAGATCGTCTCAACTCACTCCATATGAGAATGACCCGGAGAATGTCTCATGAAGCTGCAATCATCAACACTCCCTCTCATCTAGGGAGGCATTCTCCACTGGGCCAAGTCTCTCACAGAAGTACTCGAACTTCATCCTAGCAAGCGGTTTGGTGAAGACATCTGCAACTTGCTCGTGTGTATAAAGGTACTGCAAGTTTAATGCTTTCCTCTACACCATATCTCTTATGTAATGGTATTTGATCTCGATGTGTTTCAATTTATTGTGAAACACAAGATTTTCTCAGAGATTCACACAATTCTAGTTATTACAATGGATAATGGTGGAATCCATCTAATGTCCAAATAAGTTTGCAAGGATCTTGTGAAGCCACACTCCTTCGCAGACTACCACACATCCCAAAGTAAAACCAATTGTGCTTCATAAATATCTCAACACATGCTTCACTGTTATCCAGTGTGTTTGTCTCGACTGACTCATAAATTGGTTGAGTACACTCGTTGTATAGCATATATCAGGTCTGGTGTTAACTATTGAAATAATGTAATTGCAAAGAGTATTCTTATTATTATTTAATATATTATTCATTGGATCAATCCCCATTGTGGATTGATCATGTTGGTTATTGTAATAGGACCAAATCTCCTTTTGCAGATTGGTCAAAAGACAATTGTAATAGGCAGAATAAGAATTTGGCCCCAACAGATATTAAAGAAGCCCAGAGATATAATGAAGGTGGGTTTACCCACCCAGTTTGAGAAGTTGGCCCTGCCAGTGAAGAGACACTTCGCACGTGCTAGACTTGTGTAAATAAAGAGGTCAGTGCCTCACTTAGACACACAACTCACTTGCTCATTGAGAGACAAGTTTTGGATCTGTTGCTGGAGAACAAGGAGAGAGAGAGTGGCGCATATCTGGGAGAGTACTTTCTGTATTAGTTTAAGAGATCTCTTGGCATTGTATTGGCTATCTATATTAAGGAAGTTTTGTTGGGTTTTCTTCCCCTAGAGGGTTTCCCAGGATAAATGTTGTGCCTCTTGTGATTTTGTATTTCTCAGTGATCTTGGATTATGCTATTGTTATCTAATGAAATGCAAACAACTATAATAGTGGCTTAAACATTAACATGGTATTAGAGCGAAGCTGAAGGAGGCATCTTTTACAAGTGAAAAATGTAACTATTACCGTACATGAAAATTAGGGCTTTTTGATGGTGAAGCTTTTCAGCCCCAAAACCATCTAGAAAAGTACGCCCTCCCCTAAGGATCAGTTTGGCACCTTCAGCGCACCTTTTCAGTGGATAGATCTCTCGGAAAGTGAAAACCTAGTTTCACAAAGTACTAGAAAACTAGAAAACCAGAAAACCAGAGTACCAGAACTACCCGAGTACCAGAAGTACCTGAGTACCAGAAGCACCAGTCCAGAAATCCGCAGATCAAGTTTGAGGGGGTAAAAGTTGGATTTTCATAAATCTGTCTGCACCAGCTACCTCGCCTCAGCTCAGCGGATCTATCCCCTGGATCAGAATTTCAAAATTCGAAGTTTGAAAAATTAGGGTTTCCTCATAAAACCCTAAGTTGCAGTTGCAGTCTTAGAACCAGTTGCAGTTGCAGTACCAGTTGCAGTTGTATCTGTACTACTAGTTGCAGTCACCCTTGAAGTTTTTAAAGAGTTGGTAATGATTACCACTACTGCCAGATGGTGCCACCACCTGCAAATGCTATCAAAGGTATGTACTCACATATGTTTAAATGGTTAAACTTTAAAGAGTATTTGCAGGAGAAGGGATCTCTTGCCATAGATCCAGAAGGATCTCAAGATCCAACACATTCAGAGGAATGATGCAACCCAGGTGTGATTATTTTGATATGCATCTATTTGTCATGACATTATCTTGATCAGTGTTACATGTTGAAGTTATGATCAAATGATTAGAAGGATTAAAAGTTGATCATAGAGCTTATCCTCTAACCTAACCTTTTGTCAAGATAGCATATTGTCTTAGTACAACAGACAGGTTGAAGAAAGCACTCGTCATCTTGAGTGAAGGAGACTTGAAAGAAAAGTAAGCACTCATTCCTGAAGACAAGGCTCCAGGTTTGATTAAATCAAGTTGATAAGATTCAAAGGTACACATGACAAGTTGATGACTATAGTTGAGATAGCAGCCTTTGTAAAGTATTATACCTGATAGCATGTGAGCATATAGAGGTATATGCTTTTCCTGATACAACTAACACCTCCTCTAGGAGAAACCTCGTGTGTTAGTTCCAGGTTGCCATGGAAGAATGCTTGGTCACAACACTATGAGAGTGTTGACCTCATTTCGTATTGTATTCCTTACCTTTAATCTTTTATTCAAATAAATTATAAGTGATAGCTCTAAAGGAGCTACTGTGATGATTGTTCATGCTATTTCTTTATATTATCAGAAGGATATTATTCTTGCTTGTTGTTTTATTGAACTTGCTCTAGGTCACATGTAATAACCCTGAGGAATCTATAGTGAAGGTTGCAGAAGGCAACGTGCTAAAGGAGAGACCATAAATGAAGCAATCATCATTGGAAGAGAAGAAGGTGGCTTGCATAAGATAAAGGGTCACTCAGAAGCTTCCATGACCCACACCATTGAAGAATCTTGGAATAGAAGATTAGCTCACATCAACTACAAGGCACTACCATACATATGCAAAATGGTCATAGGTTTACCAGAACTCAAAGGTGACCATGAAGGCATATGCAATGGATGTGCACAAGGGAAGAACATCAAGAACCCGTTTCCGAAGAGGGACAACAAGGCATAAGGAGTCCTAGAACTCATTCATTCAGATGTATGTGGCCCAATGCCATCGTCCTCCATTAGTGGGTATGTATACTATGTATCAGTCATTGATGATTATTCTCGTAAGACCTGGATATATTTGAAGTGTTCAACAAGTTCAAGGAATTCAAAGCCTTGATAGAGAACCTTTCTGTAAGGAAGATTAAGATACTTAGGTTAGATAATGATCCAGGTGGATCATCTCAAAATTCGATAGATTTAAAGTATTCAAAATGAAAAGTAAAGCTTACAAAGTGGAAGATCTCGTCAACATCTTTCCGGTGACGTTCGTTTCGGGAAAAACGGCCTCCAGATGACGAAGAGATCAGCAGTTGAAGTTTCGTCAAAGATGGTTAAAATGGTGAAAATGGTTGGAAATGGTTAAAAAATGTAATTTGGGGCTATGGGAATTGAAACCAAGACCTTATAATAAGGCCACCATGACCCCATGGTTGGGAAAAAAGGGGGTGATCAAGGGCTTAGCCCTCAACCTTGTCAACACTGAGGCCCCCCCTTGGTATTTAAATGTTATTAAACCATGCCATATATCCAACCATATAATGCGCCCAAACCATATGTGATAAACGCGCCAACCATATGATGCGCCCAAAACCATACGTTAAAATACCACATGTGATAAACGTGCCAACCATATGATGCGCCCAAACCATATGTTAAAATATACCATATGTGATAAATGCGCCAACCATATGAATGCATCAAAACCATATGTTAAACTATGTGCCATATCACATATGCGGTGTGAGGAGAAGCCCGTGGGTCTGATCTCGGGACTTCTGCCCCCCTAACCACCATATCTACCAACACGCCACCACCATGAGACGTGGCAAGAGGTGGCGAAATAATTTTAAAAATTGCCGAGATTTGGGGGATTTTGGAGGGCGCGTGGCCCATGAATCGCGCCTCCTTAAATCATTATTTCCCTTATTTAAATGAGCCATGGGCACAGATCCCAAGGGGAGAGTTTGATGCAGGAAGAGACTGGCACGTAGCCCGAGGTGGTTTTTCACAGTGACCGAGGTGGTTTTGCATGTGGACTGAGGTGGTTTTACACAGTGATCGAGGTGGTTTTGCATGTGGATCGAGGTGGTTTTGCATGCAGCCTGAGGTGAATTTGCACGTAGATCGAGGTGGTTTTACACACAGATCGAGGTGGTTCTGGATTTGCATGCATCCCGAGGCCATACAGACTGTACAGATCAGAGGCAGATTTTGGGAATTGTGCCAAGAAGGGCATTCTGAGTCCAGTTCTGAAATATATTGAGTTTATACTCAAAAGTCTCGGTTTTTCGCAAGGATTACAGATCCAGCTTCAATTTTTGCATTCAGGCATCCAGACAGAAAAGTGCTCACATAATCTTTCAGATACACAGAAAGGTATTCATGTTCATACTTAAAAGTCTCAGAATTTCATCTTGCAGCTATTGTTGAAGTCTGTTACTGTATATGACAAACAGAATTCAGAAGTCACTTTGTAAGCATTTGAATACTTAATCTATCGGCCTTCCCATTTGGAAAGTGGCCCGGAGACGTAGCCAGGGGGTCTGGTGAACTCCGTTACCAATTCTTGTTCATAGATGGTTTGCTTACATATTTATGTGCTCATGTGCTTGATGGATGTTCTTTAATTTTGCATTACAAAGGTGGTTAACAGTTAAAAATTCACATGCAAATAATGGTTAAAAGATCTTGAATTTTAGATCAAGTTAATTTTCAGATCAAGTTGGTATCAAAGCAAGGTTAACGATTGTTTTGTGAGTTGATGTTAACAAGATCCAAGCTTCAACGTGGTGAAGGAGAACTTGAAGAGTTTGATCCAGAGATTGGTTCAAGAAGAGGAAGGATGTCTTCACAAAAAGGAGAAGAAGTAACTTCTTCTATCCCTTCTGAAGGGGAATTTCTGAAATCTTTCATGAGAATGAAAACGATGGTAGAGGAGCTCTATCAAGATCGAAAGAAAGGTGAACAAGGTGGACCATCTCATACAGAAAATAAAAAAGAAGGAGGTGGTGAGGAACCCCCTAAAACCCCACCAAATTCTCCATCTTTTCTTGATGGTTCTATTCCTTCTCCATTTGAAAAACAAAAAACAAAAGTTGATCTTAATATGCCTTATTTAAAGCTTGATATTAAGTTTGAATTACTTATGTATAATGGAGAGCTTAATGCTGAAAAATTGGACAATTGGATCCGTCAAATTGAAGTTTATTGTAGGATTCAAAAGTTTACTGAAGATGTTGTTAAAATTCAGTTGGCTTCTCTCCGACTTGGAGGGACTGCTCTCATTTGGTGGGAGAACAGATCTCAAGAGAATCTTGCCACAAAAGGCAAAATCGTTTCCTCTTGGTATGAGTTCATTTCAGCACTTAAAAAGCAATTTTATCCATTAGGGTATATGCAGCAAGCTATGATGGATTGGCAGAATTTGAGGCAAGGTAAGGGACAAAGTGTGCAAGAATACACACAAGAATTTCGAAAAAGAGCATTGGTACTTGGTATACCTCTCTACACCCAGGAAACTCTTCTCGAATATATAGGAGGATTGCATAGTTATTTACATCATATGATATTGATGTTTAATCCGACTAACCTTGATGAGGTATGTGTTCAAGCAACTCACATTGAGTCAAAAGGGAAGAGTGTTCATGATGTTTCTTCAGTTGAATCCGTCTAGGCAAAAGAAGGCAAGGAAAAGTGGAAAGTTAAACATGCAACTACAATGAAGAAGGGTGATGACAGACCTACATGCTCGCATTGTCAAAAGAAAGGGCATGAAGAGGCAAAGTGTTGGAAGCTACATCCAAAATTGAAACTGAAGTGGTTTAAGGATCAGAAGGGGAAGCAAACAACCACGGTTATCGTTGAGGACCTTGGATCAGATTCCAAGGATGAAACAAATATAAAAATCGTAGGTGTGAAAGGTAAATCTATTGTTGATAATGATTCTAACATTGGTTCTACATGTGCTTCTACCTCTAAAGATGATGAAAATTCTAAGGATAGAAAGAGGAATGCATTGTTTCATATAAGAGTGATTACAAAACAAACAAAGGTCGACACACTCATAGATAGTGGATCTCATGTTAATCTTATTTTAGAAGAAGTAGTTAAGCAATTGGGATTAACAATGAAACCACACAAGAAACCTTATCCATTAGGTTGGGTATGCAAAGATAAAAGATTACAAGTAACACAACAATGTGATCTAAAGTTTGCAATTACATCTAAGTTTGTAGATGAGGTTGAATTTGATGTGGTCCCACTAGATATTTGTGGAATTGTGTTGGGTAGTCCGTACTTATATGATCGAAAATAAATCTTATATCGAGAACATAATCAGTATCACTTGTTTAAAGAAGGAATTGAGTACATAGTGCATTCACATTCATTCAAAAATGACAAATCATTGGGCACTACACAACAATTAAAAAGGGTTGTTCATGCAAGTCGGAATTTGGCACTTATGTCTATACAATGTAAGGAAGAAAAAAATCCTAAGCATGAAAAGGAAGTGTCATTTCACTACAATGCACCTGTTTTGGTTGATACTGTTTCTATGGTTAAAAGTCAGCATGGTTTGGGTACAATCTCTTTCACAGGTTCAATGTTTATATTCAGCTTATTACTCATCAACAGAATGTGGTTGGTTCCGACAATGTTGAATGAAGATATGATTAAGAATGTGATTAATGTACTTAACAATGTCAGTGCAGTGTTGATTGTTGTATTTTTGAGTCGGATGTACAGGTTCCAAGAAGAATGGATAGATGATACAAGACAAGTGAGACAAACATGTCCTCACTTATTTTCTGAATGATTTCATAATTTTTGTGGCCAAAAATCTTTCTAGTGGGAAGGTTTGATCCAGGTGGATCATCTCAAAATTCGATAGAGTTAAAGTATTCAAAATGAAAAGTAAAGCTTACAAAGTGGAAGAGCTCGTCAACAGCTTTCCGGTGACGTTCGTTTCGGGAAAAATGACCTCCAGATGACGAAGAGATCAACAGTTGAAGTTTCGTCAAAGATGGTTAAAATGGTGAAAAATGGTTGGAAATGGTTAAAAAATGTAATTTGGGGCTATGGGAATTGAACCCAAGACCTTAGAATAAGGCCACCATGACCCCATGGTTGGGAAAAAAGGGGGTGGTCAAGGGCTTAGCCCTCAACCTTGTCAACACCAAGGCCCCCCCTTAGTATTTAAATGCTATTAAACCATGCCATATATCCAACCATATAATGCACCCAAACCATATTTTAAAATGTACCATATGTGATAAACGCGCCAACTATATGATGTGCCCAAAACCATATGTTAAAATATACCATATGTGATAAATGCGCCAACCATATGATGCACCCAAACCATATGTTAAAATATCCCATATGTGATAAACGCGACAACCATATGAATGCGCCAAAACCATATGTTAAAATATATGACATATCACATATGCGGTGGGAGGAGAAGCCTGCGGGTTTGACCCTGGGACTTCCACCCCCCTAACCACCATATCTACCAACGCGCCACCGCCATGAGACATGGCAAGAGGTGGAGAAATAATTTTAAAAATTGTCGAGATTTGGGGGATTTTGGAGGGTGCGTGGCCCATGACTCGCGCCTCCTTAAACCATTATTTCCCATATTTAAATGAGCCATGGGCACAGATCCCGAGGGGAGAGTTTGATGCAGGCAGAGACTGGCACGCAGCCTGAGTTGATTTTGCACAGTGACCGAGGTGGTTTTGCACATGGACCGAGGTGTTTTTGCATGTAGACCGAGGTGGTTCTAGATTTGCACGCATCCCGAGGCCGTACAGACTGTACAGATCAGAGGCAGATTTTGGGAATTATGCCAAGAAGCGCATTCTGAGTCCAGTTTTGAAATATATTGAGTTTATACTCAAAAGTCTCGGTTTTTCGCAAGGATTATAGATCCAGCTTCAGTTTTTGCATTCAGGCATCCAGACAAAAAAGTGATCACATAATATTTCAGATACACAAAAAGGTATTCATGTTCATACTTATAAGTTTCAGAATTTCATCTTGCAGTTGTTGTTGAAGTCTGTTACTATATATGACAGACAAAATTCAGAAGTCACTTTGTAAGAATTTGAATACTTAATCTATTGGCCTTCCCATTTGGAAAGTGGCCCAGAGACGTAGCCAGGGTGTCTGGTGAACTCCGTTACCAATTATTGTTCATAGATGGTTTGCTTACATGTTTATGTGCTCATGTGATTGATGGATGTTCTTTAACTTTGCATTACAAAGGTGGTTAACAGTTAAAAATTCACATGCAAATAATGGTTTAAAGATCTTGAATTTTAGATCAAGTTAATTTTCAGATCAGATAATGGAGGAGAATATACCTCAAAAGAGTTTGTGAACTTCTACAAAGATGTTGGGATCAAGAGGGAACTCACTACTCCCTATAATCCCCAACAAAACGATGTAGCTGAACGAAAGAATAGAAGCATACTGGAAGATGTGAAGACTATGATCCATGATCAATATCTTCCTATGTGCTTGTGGGAAGAAGCAACAATGGCAGTTGTATATGTGCAGAACCGATTGTCCCGCAGTGCACTTGGGCTCAAGACACCAGAAGAGATGTTCACTGGAAAGAAGCCATAGGTAAGCCATCTCAAAATATTTGGCTGTCCAGTGTTTATTCATATACCTAAAGAAAAGAGAAACAAGATGGACCCTTCAGGAAAGAAGCGAATATTTGTGGGATACTGTGAGGTCTCCAAGGTCTTCAGAATCTATATACCATGTCAACATCACATTGAGATCAACAGGGATGTGACCCTTGATGAAGATGCAACGCTCAGGAAATCTAAACTATGCTAGCTTGAAGAGGTATATGAAGAGGAACCCGTAATCACCTATACTACAATGAGGGAGGTTCCTAGAGCTGCAGAACCAGTGAGGGAAGTCATAACTTCTCCTGATGAGGAACTTCTAGAAGACCATGATATAGTATAAGTGAAAGAACCTCCTCAGATGACGATCCTCCATAAAAGAAAGCCATCTTGGGCTAGAGAGCTTATTCAATATGGAGAGAAGTATGGTGTTCCCCAAGGAACTACAAGACAGGTGAAAAGACCAAAGCCATTCTCCAGTTATACGGCTTTGATGTGTGATCTCCTAGAAGAGGAGCCTACCTACTTTGAAGAAGCCATTCAGATGAAAGAATGGGTAGATGCCATGACAGAGGAATACCAATCCATAATGAAGAATGAAGTATGGGAAATAGTTCCTAGACCAAAGAATAAAGATGTGGTATCCTCTAGATGACTCTTCAAAATAAAACATGCTACTGATGGAAGTATTCAGAAGTATAAAACAAGATTTGTCGCTTGTGGCTTTTCCCAGAAGGAAGGCATTGACTATGAAGAGACATTCACTCTTGTGGCCATATACAATTTGATCAGAACCATCATAACTCTTGCAGCTAAGATGAAGTGGAAGTTGCACTAGATGGACGTGAAGACAGCTTTCCTAAACGGTATCATCGAAGAGGAAGTGTATATAGAGAAACCTCAAGAATTTGAGGTTGAAGACAAGAAGTCTCATGTCTACAGATTGAAGAAAGCCTTATACAGATTGAAGCAAGCTCCTAGAGCTTGGTATGGTCGTATAGATAGTTTCTTGATGAGCTTAGGCTTTACCAAGAGTAAAGCAGACTCTAACCTCTACTTCAAAATCATGAACAATGAGCCAGTAATCTTACTGCTATATGTGGATGACTTATTCTTAAATGGAGAAGAAAATCTCATCATTGAATGTAAAAAGAGAATTGCCTCGAAATTTGAAATGAAAGACCTTGTCCTAATGCATTATTTATTAGGTCTTGAGGTATGGCAGAGTCCTGATAAGATCTTCCTTAACCAAGGGAAGTACACGGTCGAAATCTTGAAGAGATTCGACATGTTAGAATGCAAGCCCATGAATACACCCATGGAAGCGAAGCTGAAGTTGTTGGTCAATACTTCGTCAGAGTTGATTGATGCCACACTGTATAGACATATTATTGGATCACTAATGTACCTAACGAACACCAGACCAAACATTTGTTTTTTCATGAACACCTTGAGTCAGTTTCTGGTAGAACCCAGATGTGTTCACCTAGTGGCTACAAAACATGTGATGAGGTACCTTAAAGGTACAATATATTATGGTCTCAACTATGATGGAGATCATGATTTCACATTGAGTGGATATACTAATGCAGATTGGGCAGGAAGTGTTTTTGACAGGAAGAGCACTTCATTATGTTGTTTTAGTTTGGGATCAGATATGATCTCATGGCAGAGTAAGAAGCAATCTAGTATTTCTCTGAGCACAACGGAAGCAGAATACATTGCTGCATGTTCTGCCAGCTGCGAAGCTATATGGCTTCAAAAGTTGATGACCGACCTATTTGACTTAGAGATGAGAGCAACCTTGATTCTATGTGACAACTAGAGTTGCACAAAAATGACTGAGAATCTTGTATTCCACGACAGGTTGAAGCACATAGAGATCCGTTATCATTACATCCATGACATTGTATAGAGAGGAGCCTTAAAGCTCCAGTACATTAGCACGAATGAACAGGTTGATGACGTGTTGACCAAGCCCCTATCTCATGTGAAGTTTGAGTACTTCCGAGATAATCTTGGCATAGTCTGAAAGGACCTTCCTTGAAAGGGGGAGTAGTTGTTGTGTTCCTTGCTTCTGACCTAGTTGTCAGACGTAAAGCAAGATGAGATGTTCCTTGCTTCTGACCTAATTGTCAGACGTAAAGCAAGATAAGATGTTCCTTTCTTCTGACCTAGTTTCCAGACGCAAAGCAAGATGAGATGTTCCTTGCTTCTGACCTAGTTTTTAGACGTAAAGCAATATGAGATGTTCCTTTCTTCTGACGTAGTTTTCAGACATAAAGAAAGATGAGATGTTCCTTGCTTCTAACCTAGCTGTCATACGTAAAGAAAGATGAGATGTTCCTTTCTTCTAACCTAGTTGTCAGACGTAAAGCAAGATGAGATGTGTACCTTGCTTCCAACTTGATGGTTGTGATGTAAAGCAAGATGACATGATGAGACTAGCATTGAGCTTCCGACTGGATTGTTGTGACATAAAGCCAGTCTAGTATCCTTCTTCTGACCTGATGGTTGTGACGTAAAGCAGGATGATTATCTTGCTTCCAGCTTGAGTCTTGTGACGTAAAGTATGACGATGAGATGAGACTAGTACTATGCTTCCAACTTGATAGCTCTGACGTAAAGCCAATTTAGTATCTTGCTTCCAGCCCGAGTGCTGTGACGTAGAGAAAGAAATTGAGATGAGACAAGTACTGAGCTTCCAGCTTGACAGCTGTGACGTAAAGCCAATCTTGTATTATGATGAACCAACCTTGTGCTGTGATGATGATGATGTATCAGTTTTATATTAATACATATTGATGTAGATGATGATGGCATTCCTTTGAGAATGACGATGCTGCCGATGAAGAAAACTTTCGATGATTTATAGATATGTCAGTCAGTGTTGCAAGATGATATTGATTATGTTGTCCTCTCACCCACTTGATGTTATTGATGATGTTGTCCTCTCTTTCTCTCGCATGATGCTGCTGAAGAATACCCTTCTTGTTAAGGGGGAGTGTTGAAATAATGTAACTGCAAAGAGTATTCTTATTATTATTTAATATATTATTCATTGGATCAATCCCCATTATGGATTGATCATGTCATTTATTGTAATAGGACCAAATCCCCTTTTGCGGATTGGTCTAAAGACAATTGTAATAGGAAGAATAAGAAGTTGGCCCCAACAGATATTAAGAAGCCCAAAAATATAATGAAGGTGGGTTTACCCACCCAGTTTGAGAAGTCGTCCCTACCAGTGAAGAGACACTTCACACATGCCAGACTTGTATAAATAAAGAGGCCAACGCCTCACTTAGACACACAACTCACTTGCTCATTGAGAGACAAGTTTTGGATCTGCTACTAGAGAAGAAGGAGAGTGAGAGTGGTGCATATATGGGAGAGGACTTTGTGTATTAGTTTAAGAGATCTCTTGGCATTGTATTGGCTATCTATATTAAGGACGTTTTGCTGGGTTTTCTTCCCCTAGAGGGTTTCCCAGGATAAATGTTGTGTCTCTTGTGATTGTGTATTTCTCAGTGATCTTGGATTATGCTATTGTTATCTAATGAAATGCAAACAACTATAATAATGGATTAAACATTAACACAGATACATCAATGATCCAATCAGTTGTCTGTAAGGATGTGGATCAATCTCGCCTAAATTAGAAGAAGCCTCGTTAATTTTCTTCAAATTCATTACCATCGATGTAGGCATGGATTTGCAGTCTGTCATCCTGAATTTATTCAATATCTCCATTGTGTATCTTCCTTGATTTGTGACAAATCTCATCAGTCCTTTGCCACACTTCTAGTCCCAAGAAGTAGTGCATCGTACCAAGGTCCTTCATCTCGAATTCAGAATCCAATGCACGCTTGCGTTCAACAATAAGGCTTTTTGAACCGATGAGGAATAAGTCATCAACATATATGACCAAAATCATGCACTCGTCACCAACAATGTGGTAGTATAGGTTGGGATCAACAACACTCTTGCTGAAGCCCAAAATCATCAAGTATCCATCAATATTTTCATACCATGCTCGAGGTGCCTGCTTTAGTCCATACATGGATTTCTTCAACCTGCATACATGAGTCTCCTTCTCATGTAACACTAATCCAATTGGTTGCTCGATGTAAACTTCTTCCTCAATGTCACCATTGAGAAAGGTTGTCTTCACATCCATCAGATGTAGTTTCCAACCTATGGATGTTGTAATGGAAATAATCATATGGATGGAAGTGTATCAGGCAACAAGAGAAAATGTCTCATCATAATCTATTCCCTTCACATGAGAGAATCAAATAGCCACAAATATCACTTTGTACTTCTCGACACTTCCATCAACTGCATGTTTGATCTTATATATCCACTTGGAAGTCACTACATAATTCCCTTATGGTCTCGAAACAATATCCCACACATCATTCTTCATGATGGAATGATACTCTTAGGTCATGGCATATTTTCTCTCTCAGAATGTACCACAAGGATATGCATGTACTTATACCTATGGAAGAGTCTGTCAAGCCCATGCATGCCTCTTTTGGCCTACTGCAATGTCTCTGGAAACATCAACTGGAGCTACAAAATCATCTGGATCAACTGGATCAGTAACTATCTCCCTCTGAACTGTTGAAGGGGGAGAAGGTATTGTCTCTTCTTCCTTCTGAAATAGTTTGACTCCCTCTGAAGTCATAAAGATAAATATCTTTCCTGGAGGAAATTATGATATCGTCGTTTTCCTGTGTTGTTATCCTAGAGACATCCCATGTCTTCTCAGGTCCTCTACTACCTCTACATTACTTTACTAAGAAAGGAAACCGACCTCCCATACTAGGATAATAACCAAGATGGCCTCCCGTAGGGATAACAACCAAGATGGCCTCCTGTACTAGGATAATGACCAACCAAGAAAATTTGGACTCCTGTACCAGGGATCATGGTCCAAGTCATGAGTTCTCCCATACCAGGGATAATACCCTTCATTATCTAAAGCAAGCTACTACATAGTAATGATGAAGTCAATTAAGGAAATCAGTACAAAACTTACCTTAGTCTACAAGCATGCTCAATCTTTCTTTTGGTCCTCCTAAGAAAGATGACATAGAGAATAACTCCTCTTCATTCTTTCTTTCATTCCTTGAATTATTTTGAGGTGGATTATGTTGTTTTCCTTTCCACAAAGGACAAAGATTTTCATAGTGACAAGGACTTGAAACCTTGCACATCACTAACTGCAATTCTAGTCTCCTCGATTTACACTAGAGCTTGAAGAAGGTGCACTTATAGCACACACTCAAAAGTCACGCCAAGGATCACTCTTGAAAAAAGTTTCAGAAATTTACCTCAAAATGAAAATGTCTTCAAACTCAGATTTAGAACTTGGATGATATACTTCCTATAAACATCCCTTAAATTTTAAAGTTTTGTTCCAAGAAGAGAAGTCCTTGACTTCTGAATTTTTCTCCAAAAAAGATATCCTTAATTTTTCCACAGAATAGGCCTCAAAACAAACCTTGAAATATTCCTTATTACTTGTTAAAAAATAGCCACATAACAGGCCCAATTTTGTCAAAAAAATTGTCTTTAGATCTTCTTCAAAACAATTGTTGTAGGGGTTGACCTCAGATCCACTTAGTGCTGCTACAAATTTGTCATAGCGGACTGTCACAAATTCGGCCTTCATAAAATCTTAGATTTTCCCTTATCTCTGTCAAGGAATGAGCCTTAGAACAGCTGTGGAATTCACTTCAGATTTGACTTGAAACTAGCCTCAGTCCTACCACATATATGCCTTAGATCCACCACTGAGAATGCCTCAAAAACACCACAGGACTGCCTCAGATATATTGTTTTCATAGCCTCAGATCTGCCACAAAAACTTGGTCTTAAGTTTGTGGTTAAGTCTACCGTTAGGGTTCCTTCTAGCTGCAACAAACCTAGAGGGGCTTCTCCATGTTTTCATCTCCATATTAAGACCCTAACCAAGGCTTGACCAAGTCTAATAGGCCTACGTCCATCCCTAAAACCTCATCACAGGGTTCTGACCCTTTCCTTACACCAACGGCAGGGGTCTAGTAGCCTTTACGACCTTCCTTCATGATTGTGCAAATGATCATCTTTAGGAACTGCTCTGATACCATGTTTAATTTTAATGCTTAGCTCAAGCACATGTAATTTATTTCAATTTAGCATTAAGTTGAACCATAAACACTGCAACAACAATACACTAGCTTCAGTAAACCAAGATCACAAGAAGAATAACCATGCACAAGACACCAACAATTGTCCTGGGAAAACCCTTCTCAATCAAGGGAAAAACCCAACAATCCTTTGCTATGTTTCCAAGAGAATATCCTCCACACCACAAGACCTAGAGCACGCAATATGGTTCTTCTACGACTGAGAAAGATGGCGCCTAAGAGAAGTGCACACTTTAGCCCTCCAATTTCAGACCATGCGTTGAGTGTGTATGAGTGAGATGATCCACAATGGGGATCTATCTCTTATTTATACATGACCTATCACATCAAATGGTGTGTATATTGGAACAATAGGGACAACCTGTACAATTGAATAATATAATTAATCTTTGACACAATATTAATTATCTTTACATGGTGGGGCCGACTTGTACCTTTTACAATACAAATTAGGGTTTTACCAATGTCTTACTCTTTGACAATATTGCAAAGGATCTCACACATCCTCTAGTGCTCTGCCACTAGGGACACGTCCACATGTGCTCAGCCACAAGGACGCCATTCTCAACAAATCAACTCAACTAAGTCCATAGTAGTACTATCTGGAGAGCCTTCTCAAGTTGACTCAACTAAGTCCATAGGAGTCTGATAGGAGACCATCTCAAGTCATCTCAACTCAGTCCAGAGGAGCATGACAAGAGACCACACACGTCATCTCAACTCAGTCCAGAGGAGTATGACACACCCATCACATGGGATTTCTCACGTATCATCTCCACTCAGTCCAGAGGAGAATGACCTGGAGAATGTCTCATGACGCTGCAATCATTAACACCTTTATCGGCTTGTTGCTTCATGCAATTTTGAGCCATCACCAAATTCTCTTTGAGGGTACGGAGAATGGCCTCTCATATTGTAAGATTTTTTTCAGCCTCATGAACCTTCGAGACACATGGCCTATATGAGAGAACTGAAGGTGGATTTTGTCCATAGATTGGTTCAAAAGGAGTCATGCGAGTAGCTGTATGGTAAGATGTGTTGTACCACCATTAAGCTAGTGGTAACCACTGAGCCCATTGATGTTGTCGGTTATATGCAAAACACCGCAAATATGTTTCCAAACAATTGTTGACAATTTTAGTTTGGCCATCAGTTTGGGGATGATAGGCAGTGCTGAGATGTAATTGGGTGCCTTGTAGATTGAAAAATTCTTGCCAAAAATTGATGGTGAACATGGGATCCCTGTTAGAGACAATAGAATGAGGATTGCCATGAATTTTGAAGATATTAACCATGAAAACTTGAGCCACTTTGTATGCGGTGAAGGGATGCAAAAGAGCACATAAATGAACATATTGGGAAAGACGATCAATGAATACCATGATGATTGATTTATTGTCGGATTTAGGTAGGCCCACAATGAAATCCATAGAAATATCCTGCCAAATAGAAGGGGGAATTGGAAGTGGTTGGAGTGTGCTTGGTGCTTTGAATCTTTCTCCCTTGTTTCGTTGATAGACATCAAATTCAACCACAAAGGTGAAAATGTCATGTTTCATACCATCCTAGAAAAAAGAACGTTTGATATGTTCATAGGTTTTGGTAAATCTTGAATTCCCAGTTGTGGGTGAAGCATGAAACTCATAAAGAACCGTGGATTTAAGTTGCGACTATTTTCTTAAATATAGATGGCCTTTGTACCAAAGCTCATTATTGTGCTAGAGAAGCTAGAGAATGTTCTTGCAAAATTGTTGGATTAGGCAAGATATTTTGGGGTCTTGCAACCATTCCTGGCGAACAACTTGGAGCCAATCTAGTATAATTATGGAGATGGAAAAGAGGGACCCTTCTTCTTCATATTTTCGGGAAAGAGAGTTAGCCACCACATTTTCTTTTCCCTTATTGTAAATGATCTCATAATCATATCCAAAGAGATTTGTTACCCATTTGTTTTGCTCCGGGGATGAAATTCTTGGTTCGATAAAATACTTGAGGCTCTGGCAATCAGTTTTAATGTGGAAGCATTGCCCCAATAAATAAGGACGCTAGAGATCCATGACATGCAAAATATCCCACATTTCCTTTTCATATCTTTATTTTCCCAAATGTCTATCTAAAAGTTGTTTGCTAGTGAAGGTCAAAGGGCTACCATATTGCATAAGGACTGCCCTAATACCTTTGCCTGTAGCATCACATTCCAACACAAAAGTATTGGTGAAGTCGGGAAGTGTCAAGACATGCATCGTGCACATAGCCTCTTTCAAGGCATGGAAGGATTGATCAGTCGTTGGAGTCCAAGTGAAGGCATTCTTTTTAAGGAGAGAAATGAGAGGTGCTGCAATTTTTCCATAATCCTTAACAAACTTGCGATAATAACCTGTTAAACTTAGAAAAACCCGCAAGCTCTTAAGAGTTTTAGGGTAAGTCCAATCCTGCATAGGTTTAATTTTCTTAGGATCCACCCTTACACCATCCTTGCCAAGAATATGACCCAGGTACTCCACTTATGAGGCTCCAAAGGAATATTTAGATTATTTGAGGAAATGTTGGTGCTGAGAGAGTAGATGGAGAACTTGATCTACATGGGAGAGATGGGATTTCCAAGTTTTACTATAGATGCGAATATAATCAAATAAAACTAAGACAAAATGAAGGAGAAAAGGACTGAAGACATGATTCATGAGACTTTGGAAAGTAGAGGGGGCATCACAGAGACCAAAGGGCATGCCCAAGAACTCATAGTGACCCTCATGAGTTCTAAAGGCAGTCTTGGGAATTTCATCAACTTTCATACGTATCTGGCGGTAGCCAAAATGAATACCAATTTTATTAAAGTAGTGAGAACCACTTAATACATCCAAGAGATAATCAATGACATGAATGGGAGACTTTTCTTTGATGGTGAGTTTATTGAGGGTGTGAAAGTTGAGACACATGCGCCAAGTACCTTCTTTCTTTTGTACCATGACCATGGAAGAAGAATAAGGGATGGTACTAGGACGGATAACACCCTCTTTGAACAATTCTTGAACGATTTTCCCAATTTCATTATTTTGGGAAAAGGGATGACGATAAGGGCGGACATTGGGAAAAACACTATTGGGGATAGGAGGAATGGAATGATCATGAACACCACAGGAAGTGGGGAGTCCCTGGGGAGTATAAAAAATAGTTTGGTGTTTGGATATGATAGATTGGAGGTCAGGATACACGAAGGGTGTCTCAACTGCTTGAATGGAATGGAGTGGGGAAATAATACCCGAATGACCTTTTTTGAAAATATTTTCCATTCGATGGGAGTTTATGATCTCAAGGGAACCTATTGTGAGTCCTTGGAACATATATTGTTGTCCATCCTGTTGGAATTTCATGATTAACTCCTTAAAATACATGGCAATGGGGGCCAAAGTGCGTAGCCATTCAACACCTAGCACAATGTCACAACCTCCCATGTCGATAGCAAACATATGATATTTCAGGTGGTACTTCCCAATTTGTAGACGTACATTTTCACAATGCCCACCACATTTCATGGAACCTCCATTGGCTATCATGATTTGAAAATTGTTGACGACACAAATATAGCAATTGATTTCCTAGGAAATGCAACGATGAATAAAATTATGGGTGCTTCCACTGTCAAAAAGAATGATGACTTTCCTATGCTTAATATAGCCAATCAGCAAGCGAGTTTGGGAAGCAAAGAAGCCAGTGAGGGCATGTAATGAAATCAACGGTTCAACTTCTTGTGGGTCAGTAGGAAAAGTAGTAGCATCTGTAGGGGGTAGCTCTTCCATGGGTGGAACTTCAACTTCCTCTTCAACAACATCCTCTGAAATGGCCATAATTTTTTTTTGTTCCTTACACTTGTGCTCGGGAAAATATTTGTCATCACAATTATAACAAAGACCCTTGAGTTGGCATTCAACCATTTCTGGTCGAGTTAATTTATGGACCTTGATAGGAGTGGCAGGGGGTAGGATTGGTGGGTCAAGGGCGATGAAGAAAATATGGTTTTTGTTTTTGGGAAAAAATGACTTGTTGTGCTTCTTTGGCACGTTTAGTAGCTCCCAACCAAGTTTGAGGGAAATCCATGAGCACCTAGGCACAAATTTCATCCTTTAGGCTACTGATAAATCATTCTCGGAAGAAGGTATCTTTCATGCCCTTCGTTCTGAAGGCAAAATGATCAAAGGTAGTTATAAATTCTTCCACTATGCCTGACTATTTCAACTTGGTCAAACGACCTAAATAATGGGTGTTAGTGTCAAAGTGTTCATAGATATTTGCAACAAACTTGATCCACGCAACATACCCTTGGCATGCATTTTTACATCATTGCCATCATTTCCAGCATTCAAGATCCAGATAGAGAACAACATAACAAAGTTTTTCCAACTCATCAATAATGCCATGCAAATTAAAATAATGCTCCATTTGAGTGACCCAACCTGTGGGATCGAAGCCATCAAATTTATTGACCTCAACTTTGGGAAGACAGGGATCACGATGAAAGGAGTTGGATTGAAAGACCATAGAATGGGAGGAGTCAACACCATCTAAGTGGGACGGGTGTTCCGAGGAGGAAGGGCCCTGGGAGCGATTCAACAACTGGTTGACGACAATTTTGAAGGTGTCAAATTTTCCCATGAATTTGACATCCATGGCATCAAATTATTGATGGAATTGGTCATGGAATTGTGAAAATTGAGAATTGATGGAAGCAATATTAGAAGTTGGTTGTTGGATGTTCTCCTTGTTTTGGTTGATGGAAGCTTGTAGGTCTTGGTTGCGAGTGTTGGACATTTGGATATGAGGGGTTCCTATAAGGGGAAATGGGTGGGATGGATCACATAAAAGAAATACTTATAAGTGATAGGTACCATGATGATTAGGGAGAAAAGGGGAATACAATGGGATAGGTTGTCAACAAGGGTGTCAGGAAGGGGGTCAGGTCCACTGAAAAAAAATTGCTTAAAAATGAGATGTACCATTGTGGTCAGGGCGAGGAGAGGAATCCAAAGGGATAGGTCCTGAATAAGGGTGCCAGCGGGACCAATATATATTTTTTTACACACCTGTGGAGTTATACTCCGATCTGAATAATACTGCAGTGGTGAAATGCCCAAATTCTTAATAGGAAGAAATGTGTAGTAATTTCGCAACTCGAATGCATGAGGCAAGGTTGCATGGAAATAAATATTGTATATTCCTTTGTTGTTCTATTTCGGTCCCAAGGGTTAGGGTGTTCATGGTTTCTACAGACAAGGGTTTTCCCTGTGCTATAGCTCTTTGATATATGTGTGGGGTCGAATAGTAGTACTCTTCCCAATATCTCAGGGCACCAACTAAGGAGGCTAGACCGTACCATTCACCGTACTACTCGATTACCGATGTACTAGAGAGTATCTTCCCAAGTGTTGTTCATGGTAGCACTATATTAGTCAAGGGATTGATTGGTTGATCTATGGAGGGTTTCAAGATACCTAGGCCAGTTTGTATACATGTGTTGTATGATGTGCTACCACTTGAAGGGGTACCAACAAGGATTACAAGGGTGTCCAATAATGTGAGATTAAAAACCTCTTGTATTTCTTGCATATATGCTTCCCTGATTGCGAATTTATGCGCTGAACGACAAATCATTGTAGTTTTAAGATGTCAGAATATGTCTCTACCCTGAAAAAAATTAACCCACAATTCCCGCCAAGGAAAGTGCTCTCATACCACTTGTAAGGTACCAAATGTAATATAATTTGAAGAAACAATAATATTTAACATATATCATTGGAACAACGAAATATTGAGAAGAGAAACACAAAAAATGATACCTTTATTGAAAGAAAACAATGTTCACTTGCCTCTTCGAGGGGGAAACCTCCAACAGAGCAAATCTCTATTACAATAATACTCAAGACAAATACTTCCCATGCCTCCTACTCTTATTTATACTAATTCTATCTTCTAACGAACCTTCTAGCGGAAGATCTTTCTAGAAGTGGAATCTTCTATTAGGTCTTTATACATTGACTTGTTCACATTTATTAAATAGGCCTTATAAACTAATGTCGGCATTTATTACATGGAAAATATATTATTCTACCTACGTGAGGGGTTAGGGAGGTTAGGTTCCTAACAATGGGCCTCAAAACAAAAACTGTACTATCAAAATCAAGTTTAAAATAACCAATAGGATTCAATATGATGATGTCAACCATAAGGGTAAATATTTTTGGAGGGAAACGAAGAAAACTACTTTTTTTAATTGTATTTTCGACTTATCTCCTTATAGGTTTATTCAAATTTCAAATGTAGGCACCCATTGGATGCATAATTAATTCCACGTCCAATGAGTGCCCACTCTACATACTTTTGATAAACCCATAGTGAGATTAATTGGAAATACATGAAAAATTTTTGCTTCTTTCAAGGAACACATTTTTTTCATGTATTTCCAGTTTACCTCACTATGGGTGTATCAAAATTATGAAAACTAGGTACTCATTGGATGTGGAATTGAATTCAAGATTTAACAAGTGCCTACACTTGAAATTTGAGTAAACCTATAATGAGATAAATTGAAAATATGATTTAAAAAAGTAGTTTTCTTTCTTTCCCTTTGAAAATTCATAACTCTTTTTCTATTGTTTTAACTATTATTTTATTATTTTCCTTAGGATGCCTATTTTAGACCTCAAATTTTCCCTAATATGGCATTATTAGCCACTTTCCAACTTATTTCTACTAAACAAAGTTAGGAGATGGCTCATTGACATGGAGTAGGTAGTGGAGACCATACACTTGATATGAGTTTCTAGTTTGGTGTGAGAGTTGTTTACAAGTGCATAAGGAACTTGGGTTTGTTCAAAATCAACACATTTGGATAAGTGCATAACAAAACCATGAGCAAGACCATGTAGTTTTGTAGCACATGATTGTGTTCTTTCCATGGCTTTTGGGTGTGAAGTAGGACTAGCTACCAAACTTCTTAGAAATCATGGAGGTACCAAATTGCATCGAGGCATGGATTAGTGATAATGCAAGGCAGGTGTAGGTGGGTCTGGTAGTGCAACAAAATCAAAGGGAGTTCAAGTTGTGGATGGATGGTAAGATTGAGTAACAAACCAATAAACATGGATATGTGGTTCATGGATACATTATTGAGGTGACAAAAAACTTTGAGTGGGGGAGGATGGAAATCCTTTTATTTGCCATGGGAGACTTAGGTTCCTTACCCCTAAACTACTTCGAAAGATGAAGGAAAAATGTGGCACGAGGCACTTGTGAGTTATTAGTGCTTGACACATTTAAATGCATGAACGAGATAAGATGCAAAGCAACAAGTGAGACATTTACCTTGGGAAGAATGAATAAAGATTAGTTGGATGTCAGTGTTTCTGAAGTGCGTTCCATGCTTTAGGGGAAGGTGCATTGAAGTTGGATGGAGAATTCATTTGGCACAAGGAAAGGAGGCTAGACGTTAAGGGTACTATAGTTGTAAGTTGTAGTTTGGATGTCTTGAACATCTTGGTCATGGATGTCTTGGGTGGAAGCCTTAGTAAAAGAATTCAACCTTTGCAACACGAGCACACTCCATGAGTTGCACAAAGTTAACAAGTTGAGGAGGCATGGATTTCCACCACGTGATAAAGTCACCTACTTGGAATTAGTTGGAGTTAAGATCACATTACCATGGAAGACTTGATGTTAGAAAATATTTTGGGTTGTTGCAGACACCAAGCTCGATGAAGAGTCTAAGTGTTTCTAACAAGAATCTATTTATAAAAAGGTTGCTTATGTGCTAGACAATGCACTAGATTGGTAACAGTCTTTTGTAAGATGACCTTGGAGTGAGGTGCATTCCATGGCTTGTGTGTGGTTCCAAAGAACAATTTATTTTGCAAATATTAACCATGGGTAAAGCAGTGGGGCATGAAGACATTGCATAAGTGAGGACATCTTGGGCATTGTTTTTGGGTGTATGCCTGTACCATAACGAAGTGGTTGAATAATTGAAGTGGAGTTAGTTCCATTGGTCCACAAGGAAGACATGGATTGGAAAGGACTTCCTTAGTTAGAAGAAATGGTTAAACCTTCCTCCCTATATAAAGTGGGGAACATGGAGTTTCTTATGAAATCTTGAGGAGTTGAGCATGGATGAGTTTGACTCATTATAGAACTGAACTATGGTATATTTTATTTCAACTTGGATATGGCAACTAATTCTATGAACCATGACTTGGAGGGTCGAGTCTTTCAATCAGGAGGATTGAAGTGAAAATCAACAAGTTATGGGTTTGGGTGATCTTGCAACTTAGAAGTTCCTAAATAATTTCAAGTGTCCGAAGGTAGTTCTAGGGTGGAGGAAAGTTGTATACTTTATCCTAGGGTCAAGTTGCAGATTGGAGTAAGTTTAGGAGTTGGGAATTCTGAGTGGTGGAAGTTTGTAGCAGACCTCGATGACCAAGCTAGACTTAGCATGTTGTAGTGTGGTTTGTTTCAATCTAGAAGTGGAAGATGTTCATGATGGGCATCATGGTTGAAGTTTAAGTCAGAGAAATACCAAGGGTGCGAGGATGCAAACTTATAGATCATGTACGAGTAATTCTATATTTAGTGTGTGAAAACAAGTCTATAAGAGACTTGGACTATTTGTTGAATGTAGAGTCAAGGTGGTTGATCAGACTTCTTGTTGTAACACATCTAGTTGTATATTCTCTTGATAAAAGTTTTAAGGTGCATGGCTTGGGTACTTCACACATGTTGTTGTGTTGACATGATGATGCATTTTAGTTATTTGGTCAAGAGTTGAAATTTAACTTGGGATGCTTTAGAAGGCACAATTGGTCATAGCCTTTCATGTTGTTTTTGGTTGGTTATATGATTTCTAACTAAACATTGACAACTTAAGGGTTTGGTTTTGTGTAAGGTGCAGTATAGTTGCAAGCTTCCTAGTGTGACCAAGTCATTAGGAAAGTTACAAGGCAATGTCACATGAATAAGAGTGACACTTAAACGAAAAATACTAGCGTGACTCTAAGGGCATGCAAGATTTCAATAGACGAAGCTAGACTTAGCATGTTGCAGTTTCATTTGTTCCAATCCAGAAGTGAAAGATGTTCATGATGGAAATCATGGTTGAAGTTTAACTCAGAGAAATACCAAGGGTGAAAGGACGCAAACTTGTATATCATGTAGGATTAGTTCTACATTTAGTGTGTGAAAACAAGTCTATAAGAGACTTGGACTTTTTGTTGAATGTAGAGTCAAGGTGGTTGATCAGAGTTGGTGTTGTAGCACATCTAGTTGTATATTCTCTTGATAAATTTTTTAAGGTGCATGGCTTGGGTACTTCACACATGTTGTTGTGTTGACGTGATGATGCATTTTAGTTATTTGGTCAAGTGTTGAAATTTAACTTGGGATGCTTTAGAAGGTACGACTGGTCATAGCCTTTCATGTGGTTTTTGGTTGGTTATGTGATTTCTAACTAAACCTTGACAACTTAAGGGGTTGGGTCTTGTGTAAAGTGTAGTCTAGTTGCAAGCCTCCTAGTGTGACCAAGTCATTAGGAAAGTTACAAGGCAATGTCACACAAATAAGAGTGACACTTAAATGAGTAAAAAAAAAAACGAGCGTGACTCTAAGGGCATGCAAGATTTCAATAGATTTTAGAAATGAAAGAGATCCTATGTGCATGATTTTTTTAAAATATAAACACAGTGCTCCTTCTAATAATTGTTGAGAATAATTTACCCTTGCATTTACATATTTCAAAAATTAAATATTTCATAATTAAATTATTTTATGTAAATTATATATATATAATAACAGACTAGAATAAACATTGCTTAATAAGTTACACCATGATGCACTATGCTTACTATGAAACCCAAGCTTATTAGAAAATATCATATCTAGTACACTATGGAAATTCAACTTACATATATTAACACAGTCCTTAATGCATATGTCCTAATTTGAAAGTGCAATAACTCTTCATAGAGCTATGGACACAAATTGACCCATTTGCAACTTTAAGTAGTATATACACTCATATTCTCACCAATGCCATTTACATTGAATAATTTATGTAACAAGGAAATGAGGAGATGGATTGCTTCACCCATACTCATTGAACACTTTTCTAAATCAGTCATACAATGCTGGACTATAGCCTCCATTGACTATGTGGAGGGATGTGTCCATTATGCTTCCTCCTAACTCCAAAACTAAAGTCAAATTTCTAAAAAATGCAAAGCATATTTTATTCCTCATACTCTGCAGTTGAACCATTGCCTTGCCTCTCTCCTTGGAGAGTGTTAGTTCCTCGAAACCAAGGGTGTCAAGGTGTTTAGTATTTGCATAGCCTAGGATTTTGATTCCTACAAAATCAAAGAAAATGCTTGGAGTCGCTGATGGTTTTTTCCTTTGAATTGTTTTTCTCTTTGTAAATGCTTTCTATTTTTTATTATCATAAATCAAACGATGCACTAAAATTTAGACATTAAAAAATAATTACCCAACTTTCCTTTTGTTCGGCCCTTCCAATTTTCCATGGCCTATGGATTGTAAGATAAATGATTACTCTCATATAAATTGAATACAAAACGACAAACGAATTGTAAAATATAAAATAACTAATAAACATTAGAGATTTTGATATATTTAATCTCATAGTTAAAGTGCAGATTTCATACTTCTAGGGGCCGCGAGGAGATAGTCAAATCATCCTAGTTTTTTTAGCTCAGTGAGGGCAAGCTTGATTTATTAAAAGATATGCATTGACGACATACTTGATTTATCATGGGTTAGTGAGCAAAGAGACGTGCAAACAAATCTACAAGTATTTGCTATATTCTTTAATCAAATTAAGGTGAACACAAGTAAACATGGTGATCTATTAGATTCTAAATATTGTTTCACAGTGCATATGAATGATGGTTGATATAGAGAAATATAATAATATCGAATAAACATTCAAGGAATAAGTGTCGACAAAGTCATCTATAATAAACAAGGTGAATTTTTTCTTGAACATTCACATCAATCGATCTTTCTTCACACAAATTATTCTTTGTCTAGGTTAGGTAAGCATGTGTTGGATGGTGATTTTGTTATTTTATTCATGCAAACAAGTAAACATGGTGATCTAGATTCTAAATATTGTTTAACAGTGCATAGGAATGATGGTTAATATAGAGAAATATAATATTATCATTAATTATTCAAGGAATAAGTGCCGACAAAGTCATCTATAATAAACAAGGTGAATTTCTTCTTGAACATTTACATCAATCGATCTTTCTTCACACAAATTATTCTTTGTTTAGTTTAGGTAAGCATGTTTTGGATGGTGATTTTGTTATTTTATTCTTGCAAACAAGGTATTAGTTTTGAGCTTTAGAATTGGGAAACAAGTTCTCTCCTATCTTCCTAGCAACACAAGTGCAATTCTTTAGGACAATGCACACCATGCAATTATGGTACATGGTCTATTTTGAACTTAGTTTTGATCTTTAGAATTGTGAAACAAGTTCTCTCCTATCTTCCTAGTGACACAAATGCAATTCTTTAGGACAATGCACACCATGCAATTATGGTACATGGTCTATTTTGAACTTTCTTTACCTTGTTTTATGATATTCCATGTTTTACTATGTTTTTGAAATTAATTTCATTTGTAATCAATAAATATATTTAGCCACCCAAAACCAAAACACACAACTTAAAATTACCAAGATTTACCTTTCTGTCACTTCTTATAGTCTATCTTTTGATCCAAAAATGGCCTTGGTTATAGAAACTTCCATTCATGGAGTGTGCATTGAAATATTGATTAAGAAATGATGGTTATAATGCTTCCATAATAGATAAAGCTCATGCCATGAAACTTTGTTAGTGTATATGAAACATATATTTCAAAAATTGTATTTATGGTTTGGGAATTTGTTTATTCCAAAATAAGACTCAAGGTCAATAACCCATTGTTGTGCTTAGGTATAACCTTCACTTGTCCTCTAGCCATGTTCCTTAAACACACTGTATTAATTAACTTTTATGAAAATATGAAGGAAAAATGATAATAGAGGGATTCAACCCAACAATGGAAGTAACTAAAGTGGGCTCATTGACTTTATTAATAAAAACATTCATTTTATTTACATCCTTATAATAGCTATTGAAAACAAAGTGTAGATAATTTAATGTAATTAACTATCAGAAACAATAGAACATGAAAAATATTAAAAAAAATATAAGTGCACAAAATCAAATACAAGAGAATGAGATTAAACTTACATAATATAACCCTTTTATTAATAATTCCAAAAGGGAGTGCAATGTTCACGTGCCTATTTAAGATGTTAAGCTCCCTTGAGCAAAGCTCTGATAAAATAACAATCATTGACAAAATAACATTGCATAGCCTTCTATCTCTATAAGTAGTTTCTCATAACAAAACTTTAGCTTCTTGTGGTCCCATCATTAATGAACACCAACCACCTAGTTGGTCTTTATTTAATAAGGATGAACTTTCACATTAATTAACTACCCACTAACTATTTGATGAGTCTTATTCAAACAATATGGCCTCTTACATTAGTTGATTGAATAATAAGTACCCCAAGGTAGGGAATTTAGGGTAGGACCCTAATGTTCCCTCTCCCCCTTCAAAATAAGCATTGTGCTCAACACTAGTGGTGTGTAAATTGTTGTAAAATTGTTGTTGGTTGTCAAGTAGCATACTTTGGTTTCATATCCTTCCATGGGATCAGGACTTCCTAGACAATGCATTGACATAGTTGACATTCTCTAGTGGTGAGTATTATTTATTTCGATAGCCAAATGAATATTTTTTCATCAAGTTCTAGAATGCTAGTCTGAAATCAATGATTCATACCCTCAACCTTCTTCAAATGGAACATATGAAAGACTAGATGGATCTTGGAGTGGGATAGAAGATCCACCCTAGAAGAAACTTGTCCAATCTGTTAGAGGACCATATAGGGTCCATAGAACTTCAACACTAGCTTCTAGTGGCCTTTGTCTTTCAAAGATGTTTGCTTATAGGGTTGAAGATGAAGAAATACCTCTTCTACTTCTTGAAAAAATATGCTTGGAATGATGCTAGTTAGCCTATTTCTTCATGTGATTTTATGTCATAACCATATTGTCCTTAAGTGTGTGGAGAATGGCCTCTTTGGTGTGGAAGGTGCAATCCAATCTTGAACCTTGGAGGTGCCTAGTAAATATGAAGCCACTAACAAGGGGTTTTGTCCATAGACAACTTCATATAGTGACATTTTGGTAGCACCATGATAAGTGGTATTGTGTCATCATTCTACAAGTTGTATCCACTACAACCATTGGCGTTTCCTGTCTAAGTAAAATCATGTCAAATAGGTTTTTAAACACTTGTTAACCACTTTTGTTTGACCATCATTTTGTGGATGAGAATTTGTGCTCATTTTTAATGGTGTGCCTATTTTTCAAGTGGTAGCCACTACCCATTGGTGCTACCTATCTGAGGCAAAACATCTCAACTAGTTTTTTAAACACTTGTTAACCACTTCTGTTTGACCATCAATTTGGGGATGATAAGTAACAATCATTTTCAATGGTGTGCCTTGTAGTTTAAACAAATCCTACTATTTTTTTTTGGTGAATGTGAAATCACAATCCAACATAATGGAAGTGGGCATGCCATGTACCTTAAAAAATTGATCCATGAAAACATATGCAACTATGGAGGGTGTAAATGGGTGTGGTTGATCCAGATTTAGGAGAGGAACAAATTGATTAACAGATTGAATACAATAAACACAAAGATATAAAAAATAACACAAATATCCAGTGAACAATATCTTCTATTAAATAATGAAATAGGCTGAAACTGTAAAACTACATAACTCAAACACTTGCTCGAATGGTGGTAGCTATCTCTGAGAAGAGATGTGGCTGCTACGCGCATCCGTCTGAGCATAATGGATTAAAATGAGGCTCCAGAGGCCTTTTTGATATTACTCATGAATTCCAAAACCCTAGAAACCCAAAAACCTAACCCTAAAAGGTGAAACACCAAAAGTCATGTGGGCCCTATGGGTAAGTTGGTGTAATTTGGTACCTCAACTTCCCAGGGTTGTAAATTTTGCATAAGACCTCCGTTTTAGGCGCGTGATAGCCCATTGGAAAGGTATTTAAGAGAGCTACACATTCCACTATCAAACTTTGAATATGACTATAGTTTGATTGTGGCGAGACAAAAAACCAACATTTAGGGATACAAAACGGACCTGGAAGTACAATAAGATGTGATGACATGGAAACATACAAAATAATCCAATTGGATTAGGTGAGAGGCCACTTGTATCCACCTGGAGGATGTGTGGGGCTTCAGACAACCCCAGAAGTGTAGAACCCACAATTACAAAGCAATACAAAAGAACGTGCTGAATAAAAACGAACACGAGGAGCTAGTTGAAATAGGTGGGTGGCCACCAATATTCACCTGGATCAATCCTTCCCCCTTAGGAAGAAATGGTCTCCATTGCATTGAGTTTTTCCATTAGGTGAGGAAAATTTTGTTGGATTTGGACCAGGTTTAGCCACTTGCCTTGGTGTAGGAGTTTCCCTTCCTTGACAACCCGATAAAACTGGATCCGCTACTGGCGAGTGCCCTTGACCTGTGTGTCCACTATCTGGTCAGTGGATACTTGTTCCATGTAGTCAGGGTTGAGCTTTGTTGGTGTCAGTTGTTCTGCAATCTCAGAGGTGTCAAATAACGATGGAAAATATGGTCGAAGGAGGTCCACATTGAATATTGGATGCAAACCAAGGAAGTGTTGAGTGTTGAGCTCAAAATCATTGCTACCCACAACCTTGGTGATAGTGTAAGGCCCATAACGAAGTGGGTGAAGCTTCCAATGGGGCCCGGTGAGATGCTCCTTCCGCATATGTAACTAGACTTTGTCACCAACCTGAAACTGGTGTGGTAACCTGTGTTGATCATGGCGCTGCTTGTACTTAGCATTGGATTTCTGCAAAATCTCTTGGGCCTGTTGAAGGATGTGCTGAATCCGCTCAATGAATCTGGTGGCTTTGTCGATCTCATACTGATTAGGGGAAGAGTTTGTATGTGTGGTGGCAAGAGGAAGTGCAACATCAATGGGTCCCAAGGGTTGGAATCCCAGACCCACCTGAAATGGGCTATGGCTGGTGGAACTATGGAGAGCCCTATTGTAACTGTGTTGGACATATTGGAGACTCTTGTCCCATGTACGTGGATGCTTAGAATTTTACATGCGCAGGATGTGCACAATCATTCGATTGATAACCTCTATTTTGCCATCGGTTTGGGGGTGGAAAGCAGTGGATTTTGTGAACTTGGTGTCCAACAGAGACTAGAGACTTGACCAAAAGGTGCTGAGAAACTTGTTGTCTCGGTCAGAGATGATGGTCTGTGGTATCCCAAAGTGGACCCACACTCATTCGAAGAAGATCCTGGCAGTATTTTCCACTGTGACATTCTTCTTATAGGCTATGAGGATGGCCATCTTTGAAAAATGATCAACGACCACAAACACACAGTCATTTCCTTGCTTGGTGGATGGCAAGCCAAACATTTAATCCATTCAGATGGATTCCCAAGGCTTATTAGGAATAGGAAGAGGGGTGTATAATCCTTGCTTCTTTATGGTTGTCTTGGAAATGACATAGGTAGTGCAAGATATGATATACTTGTTAACGTCTTGTCGAAGTTTTGGCCAATAAAAATGTTTATGAAGAACGACCATAGTTTTCTCTAAGCCAAAATGTCGTGCCACCCGACTATAGTGGGATTCCCAAATCATCTTTGTACACTCGCTTGTAGGAAAACATAGATGGCCTAGGTGGCATAAGAGTTTGTCCTGAATGTGAAAGGCCCATGCAATATGGGAGAATCCCAACATGAACCGTCGGTAGAAGTTGGCTAGTCCCAAGAAGCTCTGAATCTTGGTCAGTGTGGTCAGAGCTGGCCAGTCACAGATGACTTGGATCTTTGCTGGATAAACATGTACCCCATGCTCATCAACAATGTATCCCAAGTATTGGACCTTGTTCGTGCCAAAAGATAATTTTTCCAAGTTGGCATAAATCTTGTGTTTCCACAGAGTGCTCAAAACCTATTGAATATATCGCATGTGCTCCTCCCACATTTTGTTGAAGATGAGAATGTCATCCAAATATACTACCACAAAGGAGTTGGTGAAGGATCTCAATACATCATCCATCAACCTCATGAAAGTGGCTGGTGCATTTGTTAAGCCAAAGGGCATGACTAGCCATTCGTAGACACCTTCTTTAGACTTGAAGGTTGTCTTCCATACATCAGTTAGTTCGATGGGAACCCGATGGTAGCGAAACTTTAGTTCAATCTTGCTGAAGAAATTTTCCTCCTTGAGTTGTTCAATAAGTTCATCAATCCTGGGAATGGGGTAGTAGTTCATGACTATTATTTTGTTTAAGGCTCTGTAATCAATGCAGAGTTGCCAAGTCCCGTCATTTTTTTGCACTAGTACAACCAGGATTCCGCAAGGGGAGGAGTTGGGTCTGATGTTCCCCTTTTGAAGAAGATATTGGATTTGACGCTTGATTTATTCATTCTCCATCAGCGAGTGCCGATAGAATGGTCCATTCGGTAGAGGTGCGTCAGGGGTCAAATCAATTGGATGCTTGCCTTGGTAGTGTGTCGGTACCCTTGTAGGTGAGGCGAAGATGTCTCTATATTATTCCACGATCCTGTCCACTTGATTATGCTACAAAGAGAGGTGTTTTGTAGAGGCCACGGATGTGGTGGTGACCTTCTAATTACTGTGAGCACAGATAAAAAAGAAGGCGAACTTCCCGGTCTGTGAAATGAACTTACTGCATTTCTTAGCAGAGATTAAAGAAATAGCAGTAGGCGACACTACCTTTGGGATCCTGTACACTTGTCTACCCAAAGTAATAATAACACTGCGGGGTCTAGACTCATACACAACATGATGCTTCCACAAATATGGTTGTCCTAAAAGAACATCAAAAAATTCAAGGGGAGAAATATCACACAATACCTCATCTTTGAAAGGCTTGATGCCGTAGGGTAGACGACACTGTTGGCTGACACAAAGATCTCTTCCTTGAAAAAGCCAACTGATGGTGTAGGGTTGCGGGTGCGGTGTCATTGGCAGGTCCAACTGCTTAATGACCTCTTCTGAAATCAGGTTCTTCTAACTACTGTTGTCGACAATGAAATGAATAGAAGCCCCCTTGACCCACATCTATGAGTGAAATATGCGTTCCCCTTCCTCTGGTTCTTCTGGTTCACTTGGTCGGACTTTGGTGGTAGCGACACTGGAACTGGGTTCAACATTGATAATCTGCTTCCCTCCTTCAGGATTTGATTCAGAATCAGAATTGACCTCTGACTCAAAATCCTTTAGTTCGATCGTGAGGGACTACTTGGAGCGACATTCTTCGGTGTTGTGCCAATGAATTTTATGGTACTCACACCATTTTCCCGTGTCCTTCTTTGTCTTCTCATTACCCTTCTTGTGTTGCAGCTTGTACTGATTGTCCCGAGGGAGACCATGTCGACTTGGTCCCTTGTTGTGTGGGTTGGGGCTACCTTTTCCCTACTTTGACTGTGAGGGGTTTGCAGATCCAAAATATCAGAGTTTCTTCTTAAATTTCTGCTCGATCTTGACAGCGTATCTATAAGCCTTTCCCAATGAGGCGATGTCCAAGAACTCCATTTCTGTTTGAATGTATCTATGCAAACAACCATGGTATTTGAGAATCGGATGACACTCAGAGTCTTTGATACCCAATTTGGTGCATAGGGTATGGAAAATATTGGTGAAATCTGGTACTCTTTGGTCCCTTTCTTGACGTAGGGTGGTCCATCTGGTGTACTGGTCCTCGTAGCTTCCAACATGGCAGTGCTTTTCTTTAATGGAATCCCAGAAGGAATCCCATGTAGGGGCCACCAAAAACATTATAGATTCCTCCACAACCCATTTCTCAGAGTAAGTATCCCACTAGTCTTTAACATGGGGAACGACCTTGAGTAGTGTGAAAGTGATCTTTTCCCTATCTAAAAAATTGTGGACCGAAAAATATCCTTCGAGCAGATTCAACCATTTATCTATAACATCTGCATCTATTAGTCCTTAAAATAATGGAATATCAAAATTTACGTGTACCTTGAAGGGGGTTTCATGGACGCTTGATGAAGATGCTTCTCCTATGGGAAGCCGTCGAAGGATCTGCACAAATTTGTCCATCATTTCATTCCTTTGTCGTGCGAGGGCTTCCTTGAGCAACATTTTAATAGGATCTCCTGCTCCATCCTCTTTCTTTCCATCCCCCATGGTTTTTTGTTGGGCTCAGCATGAACGATCTTGTAATGGCTCGATTGGTTCGAGTCCCAACTTCTTGTACCCAGATCTTGTCGGGGACATGCACGAAAATAAATAAATGAAGAGAAGACTTCTCTGATACCACCGATCCAGATTTAGGAGCGAAACAAATTGATTAACAGACTGAATACAATAAACACAGAGATATGAAGAATAACATAAATATCTAGTGAACAATATCTTCTATTAAATAATGAAATAGGCTGAAACTATAAAACTGTAGAACTGAAACACTTGCTCGAATGGTGGTAGCTATCTTTGAGAAGAGATGTGGCTACTACACACATCCATCTAAGAAGAATGGATTACAATGAGGCTCTGGAGGCCTTTTTGATATTACTCATGAATGCCAAACCCTAGATATCCAAAAACCTAACCCTAGAAGGTGAAACACCAAAAGTCATGTGGGCCCTATGGGTAAGTTGGTGTAATTTGGTACCTCAACTTCCTAGGGTCATAACTTTTGCATACGACCTCCGTTTTAGGTGCGTGATATCCCATTGGAAAGGTATTTCAGAGAACTACACATTCTGTCATCAAACTCTAACTCTGTCTATAGTTTGATTGTGGAGAGAAAAAAAAAAAACATTTAGGGCCCCAAAACGGCCCTGGAAGTACAAGAAGATGTGCTGACATGGAAACATACAAACTAAGCCAGTTGGATTAGGTGAGAGGCCACCCATATCCACTTGGAGGATGTGTGGGGCTTCAGACAACCCCAGAAGTGTAGAACCCACAGTTACAAAGTAGTACAAAAGAATGGGCTGAATAAAAACAAACACACGGAGCCAGTTGAAATAGGTGGGTGGCCACCAATATCCACCTGGACCAGTGGTAGGGAATAAAAGTGAGCACATTTATAAATGTGGTCAAATACCACCATGATGAATTATTTTTTACCTACTTTTGGGAGGCCCAAGACAAAATCCATGGAAATGTTTCTCCAAATAGTGGTTGCAATGCCTTGAGTTTGTTCATTATGTCACCCTTGTTCCATTGACAAGTTTCAAATTCAAATACAAAAGTATGGATTTCCTTTTTCATACCTTCCCAAATGAAGGAGCACTTAACCCTTTCATAGGAATTTTAAAATCCAAAGTTACCCAATTTAGGTGACAATTGCAACTCCTTTATCACCCATTGTTTTAATGTAAAAGTAGACACTAGAAAATATGCCTTTTATATTGCAAGGTATCTTGTTTACTATTGATGGGGGGAAATGCATAGCATCAAGAGTAGTGGTTATCCTCGGAAGAAAGGTCTAATTATATTCTCCCCCATTTGGTGTAGGAAAACCCATCTAGATGTTGGCTTGGCAACTGCTACTATTTAGAGTTTTACTGGTTGTGTCCCAGTCCACCTTTTAGGATTTTCAAATGAAATAAATGGAAATGAATTTAACTAATATGCTAATGAAAATGCTAGCATCTAAACTAATTAAAATAGAAAATACATATAGTAATAATGAATTATTTTAATGTGCTAAATATTACATTAACTTAAATGTAACTAATAACCAACTGAGAATATTTTGTAGCGAAAATTGGTAGACTACAGTTCCATATCCCATATAACTTGTTTGAACAAAACTAAGAGGGAATAGAACTGATTGGAGTAAATGCAAGATAATAATATGAAAATAGTTGAGAAAATATTCTCACATAAACCTCAAATTACAAACAACAAGTTGAGGATAACTTGTAAAAATAATTAAAAGTAACATTTTCATACCCAAACTAGAAAAAATACGAACAAGAGAGAGTAAGAACAAATACTAGCGGATAAAAATAGTATACAACAATGAATTAATCATTCTTACAACCTTCCAATGCACCAATGAATGATATAATAATCTACACCAAATTCAAAGAACAACATAAATCTCCAGAAGCAATTTTGACTAGTGTAGAAAAGAAGAGTTGGTAGTGGTTTCTCCTTGGAGTAAAAATAGGCTTTATTTTCCCAAGAGCGAAAAAACCCTTTCATTGTTTTTCTCACCCTTAAAATACAAATTTGAAAAGTAGTTAAGATAACTTCCCTTTCTTGTTTCTCATGACATGTGGCGATTTAGGGTTTTTAATAAAAAAAGGTTCCCCCTTTTCTTTGAATGTTTCTTCAGTTACATATGGTTTGGGGTTCTCCTTATACTTTTACATTATTTTAATTCCAAAGGGTTCCACATTGATTTTCCCTTGATTTGTCATTGTATTTGGGAAAGATTCTTCAATGTGACCTTGCATTATTCGGATAGTTTCAAGTTCAATGCTTTCTTGAATTTGACGTCTCATTCACAGTGGATTTACGTGTTTGCATAAAACATGTTCTTAGTTCTTGTTATTGCATGTATCCAAGACATTTATTAATTTTTTCATCATTTCATCAAAATAATAATAATGCTTGATAATTATGAATCAAAGAGTATTTATATCGATAATTGAAGTAATTCTTACATGTCTTTATTTTAAGACGAAATGAAGATACCTTCAAAATTTTCACGCTTCGATACATCAACCTTTTTTAAAATAATAATTTAGTAATGAAAGTTATTGAGATTAAGTTTTAGAGTACTTACCTATATCGTTTAGCAAATATTAGAAAATTATTATAACTTCTAAGCATATTCTGCAATGAGAACATTAATGTTATAATTTACTCTCCTCAAAGAAATTAAAACAATGTTATTCACTCTACTATTACAATGATTATTTAATATCACCTATGAAGAAAAACATTGCATATCAGGTTGTTTAAGTAGAGTTGAATTCAAATTTTGATGATGATGAGTTTTTTTGCCCAAAATATTGAGTAAAATTTGTAGCAAAATCTCATTCATGTCAAGTGAAACATAAATTGTAGAGAGATTCCATTAAAAAATTATCAAGCTAGAATTTCACTTTGATTGGCCTCAAAATTGAACTTTTAACTACACAAAAATTTCAAAAAGTCGAGCAAATCATCAAAACACGTTTTTGGAGTGATTTTGCAACTTTTGGTGTTGATGAAAGCAAGTTTCTTCTTCAAACATCGAAGAATATTTTCCACATTTTTAATTTTATCAAATCACACTCATTATTTTTTATCAAAGTTATAATTTCACTTTGGGTAGAGTTCAACGGAGTTAGAATTTTACTTTCGGCAGAGTTAGAAATCTACTTTTTCCTCCGATCAAAACTCAAAGTTTAACTCTGCGAACATTGTCGGAGGACAAATTCCACTTTCAAATAAATCAAAGTGTTCACATTCTTTTGTTGACTAAAATCCATTAGGGAAGACTTACAACTTTCAGTGGTGGGGAAAGTGAACTTTTAACTCTGACAAAAGAGATAAAATTACTCTTATGCAAGATTTGGAGGTTATTTTAAAAGATTTTAACTTGATTTTTATTTTTATTTTTTAGAGAATGAAACCTCGAAAATAAAAGAACGTTTTTAGACTAGAATTTTCATCTAAGATGAAAAGGGAAAATTTTCAAAAAAGAAAAGTTGAAAATAAAAAAGAATAAAAGAAAAACGGTACCCAAAAATTCATAAAAATTTTAGGGTGTGTTGAGGTATCAATGCTGCGAAGTATGGACCTTTTCATAAAATTTTTAGGGTGTGTTGAGGTATCAATGCTGCCAAGTATGGACCTTCAGGAGATTCAGGTCCTACTAAATCCTATGGGTGAGTTGAACCACATTGTCATTTACCAACCATTCTTATCAAGATTTGGCCAACCAATCTAATATGTGTAAGGATAAACCAAAGAGATATATTTCCTCCTCATATTTTTGAGATAATACATCAACCACCACATTATCTTTTCCCTTCTTATGGATGATCTCAAATCATACCCAAGCATCTTAGTGACACAATTTTGTTACTCTATCAAAAATAACCACTATTCCAAAAAACACTTCAAACTATGATGATCTGTCTAGTTGATTTATAAGTGGTACCAAATGATATCTAGATGCTAAGTATCAATTGCATGGAGTATGGCCATCATCTCTTCTTCATAGGTGAACTTGCCCAAAAATATTTCATGCAAATTTTTAATAGTGAAGGCCCACAGTTACCCTTCTTGTATCAACATGGATCCTAGACCTTTGCTGCTCAATGTGTCACATTCCAAGACAAAAGTATTAGTGAAATCATGCATGACTAAGACGGGTTTAGTACACATAGATTCTTTTAACAATGAAAATTCCTACACCATGGCCTTGTCCCATATAAAGGCATTCTATTTTAGTGAGGTAATTAAAGGGGTTACAATTCACCTATAATTATTCACAAACTATATGTAGTAGCTTTTAAGTCCTAAGAAACCTCATAATCTCTTCAAGGTCTTGGAGCATATCCAATCCTGCATCGCCTCAATTTTTGGGGGGTCCACATTCATTTTGTATTGACTAATAATGTAACCCAATAACTCATCATCTAAAATGTTTTTAGGGCCCTCCTTAACCCCTTTAAGTAGAGATATAGTTTTCTATGTATTCATTCAATATCTACTAAATAAGGCTCATGTAGTAGATATAAAGTGAAAACAATAATTATAAGAAGGCTCTTTCATCTAGAAATTCCTAAGAGGTTAGATAAAAACTATATAATGAAGTGGAAGCAAGGTAATGGGATGTCTTATGAATCATATTGTAATTGGAATTTTTCCCATCTATAGGTTGCCCCCTTGAAGAGGCAAGTGAACATTGATTTCATAAATAAAGATATTGTTATTTGTGGTAATCTAGTTCCTCTACAATTACCTATTGTTGTTCTAATTTTTCATTTCTTATCTAAATCTTGC